>SSNS01000004.1:5797683-5870183 GCA_006937985.1 Aphyosemion australe | reverse complement strand
ACGAGGAGAAGAAGCAGATTTAAAGATGGAAGGGTGTAAACACGAGCTGCAGACTTGTGTAAATTATTAACAGGGCTTGATGTGGGTGTGTAGAAGCCCCACGTCTGTGTGTGTGTGTGTGTGTGTGTGTTTGTGTCTGTCTTATTTATGTCTGAGAATGTGACTCTCTTGTTGCTTCTGCTGAGCCTAATTGCCACCAGTGAATCATTAGTTTGCACTTCCAGTAACACTCGCTAATTGCCATTCTCTTGTGGCTTGTTTTCATGCTGCTGCTGCAGATGCATTCATATTGTTTGCAGCATGCTGATTGAAGCCTGTGTGTGTGTGTGTGCGTGCGTGCGTGTGTGGTATAACAGGGCGACACTCTGGAGATGTTAGGGGACCCGGTCAGCGGGATGGCGAGGTGCCCTTATGATCCCAAACATGCCAACGTAGCCGTGTTTGCAGGTGAGACGCTCGCTCCGTTTTTGTCTGTTGCACAATTCAAATCATGCAAAACTGTCTCACGTGGGTGAAAAATAGAGGAATCGTGCTTTCAATCAATTAGAGCTTTTACCAGCTTTCTCTTGTTTACTTCATCTGCTATAAACACTTGACTGATAAAATAATTATCAGCGTTCTGTTGATGAAATTGTGGGGAGCTGTCTCTGCTCATCCGACACGTTTTCTGTTTTTTATTTGTTTTAAATTTTACTGCAATTTTTTTTATCTGGTAAACAAACAGATTTATGATGAATTAATATTTCATGTTACTGATTGTGGTTATGCATATGTTTGGGCACCCCCCAGTCACACTTTTCTCCTGTTAATCTGTTTAAAACTGTTTTAAAAGTGGATGAGAAAAGAAAAGACCACCCGTCAAAGTTTAATCACACCAAGAGATTCAGGCTCTTAGAGTCTTTCAGACCTGTTTGTGTCAACAAAGGCCAGGTTTTAAAACTTTCATTTGTTGTCAATACTCTGACTCGTGAAACCATGTCTCAGCTTTGACCAGTCAAGGTTTCTCTGCTTCTCCAAAGATTAAAAACCATTCTCACTCACAAAGAAAGCCTCTGTGAGAGGTTTACACAGCAGACTCAGCGTTTTCTTTTGTTAATAATGTCAATAAAGCCATTAGATCAGTCATCAGGATGAAGAGCAGCCAAGTGAAATCTGGAAGAATCAAAATATCTTCAGGAACTACCTGGAGATTTTCTTGTAAAATAAACAAAAACCTGACATTTTCCTCCAGAAATATCCAAAAGCCTATAGTGCAGTGGTACTTGCATTCAATTTATAGTTTATTTTTTATTTGTTAATGATTTATGCAAAACCTAATACTTAAATAATTACGATCAACAACATAATTAGCTAAATAAAAGGCTCACAAACAAAGTCTGATTTAACGTAGATTAACTTAGCACCTGGAGAAAACCAGTCATGCACATAGAGAACACGCTAAGAAAAACCAGAGCTGGGATTTGAACCAGCAACCATCTTGCTGAGAAGCAGCAGAGCTAAAAACTGAGCCATGCAGCCTACAAGAAAAATCATTAAAACAAGTAAAATGTCAAAATTAAACAACACACTGCAAACTAAAAAGCTGCTAAAAGGAGGTTGAGTTGGTTGCAGAGGTTAGGATCCAAATGCAGGTGAGCTGCAAGAGAAGGCAACCAGGCATCCATCCATCCATCCATCCATCCATCCATCCATCCATCCATCCATCCATCCATCCATCCATCCATCCATCCATCCATCCATCCATCCATCCATCCATCCATCCATCCTCTTTCGCTTATCCGGAGTTGGGTCACGGGGGCAGCAACCTAAGCAGAGAGACTTCCCTCTCACTTGGGCCAGCTCCTTCAGGAGAATTCCAAGGCATTCCATGGCCAAACGAGAAACATAGTCCCTCCAGCGTGTCCTGGGTCTTCCTTCAGGTCTCCTCCCGGTTGGACGTGCCCGGAAAACCTCACCAGGGAGGCATCCAGGAGGCATCCTGACCAGATGCCCGAGCCACCTCAACTGGCTCCTCTCAATGTGGAGGAGCAGCAGATCTACTCTGATTCCCTCCCTGGACGACGGTGGGAGTCGGTGTGGAGCAAAACAACCAAAAGTATCCAACCCATACAAGAGAACACAGAGGGGTTAAATACATGTAAGGAAATAAGGAACAGGAGCGTGGGATCTAAATTAAGGGCAGGTGTGTCTAATAAACCAAGGAAACAGAGGGCAACACCAGAACAGGGGCTGGATGCTCATGACAAGGATGGCATCTAGGAAATAACAACAAACATTAACACACACTGAAATCCTAATTGCTTGTTTGTCACAACTTACGAGGTGTACGTGCCAGACTGCAGAGAAGAAACAAAAAAGAAAAGAAAAAGAACTCACAGACGTTTTGATGGAAAGAGTAAAAAAAACAAGTTTTTAATAAATAATTCAAAAATTCAGATTTTTGTTAACCTGAATTTAAGTCATGTTTAATATCAGAAGGAATCTTGACCAGGGGTGCCTGAAGCTTTGCATGTCACGTTGCATATAACAACCTGTTCGTGTGTGTGTGTGTGCGTGTGTGCGTGTGCGTGTGTGTGTGCGTGTGCGTGTGTTTTAGAGGGGAATCTGTTTACAGCCACAGTGACAGACTTCCTGGCCATCGATGCTGTGATTTATCGAAGCCTTGGGGACATTCCCGCTCTGCGTACCGTCAAGCATGACTCTAAGTGGTTCAGAGGTACCAACACACACCAACATGAATGCATGTGCTTCATAAAGAGGCCTGGTTCGTGCAACATGTTCTTTTATTCTGAATCCTGCCTGCTTTTCCTGTTGTCAGGTTTGAGTGCATGTCCACGATGATTAGCAGCATGTAGGTTTGAAACATGTGACAGTAGCAGAGGTCTGACTCACCAGGCTTCATGTTCACATTGCTGCTAGAAAACTGTCAAACGTACCGCTCTGCTCCAGACTCTCTAGACAATCCACCTCCTGTTCAAGGGCCCTGTTCACACGGGATGCAGGTGTTCCTAGATGGAATATCGTGAAAATTACAGCATGAAAATCATTTCTCAGAAGCATCAGGGAGTCATAAATCACTTCTTATTTGCTGTGAAATCTCCTTTGACCATGTAATGAAATTACGCCTGGCTTGTGCCTCCGATCCTTGCCCTCGTGTTAAAAGCATTGTGGGAATTAAAGGCCGTTTCATGAATGCTTTTTGTCACATATGTTCTGTTTAGATTCAATTAAATGTTTCCCTCCACATTCTTCTATTTTCCCCCCCCCCCCCCCCCATCTTTCTGCACAGAGCCGTATTTTGTGAGCGCTGTGGAATGGGGACCTCACATCTATTTCTTCTTCAGAGAGATAGCCATGGAGTTCAACTATTTGGAGAAGGTATAAAAAGGAATTGTTGTGAAAATATATATTCTCCTTTCACCCAAATTCTCAGTATTCACACAGAGGAGCAAGCGGTCCATTCACAGCGTGTTTTGAAAGGACTACTGTGGAATGCATGAATACGTTGTTAAAAGACAGCCGTGATGCTGAACGAGAACGATTATTTGAATTTGAATTCCAGCTCCTTTTCCCTGCAGCTTGCATGACCTCTTATTTTTGTATTTGTGTATCCGAATAATCAAAATCCAAGAAAAAAACAAACCCGTTCACATCTGCTTTCCCCCTGTGACCAATCAGTTTATTTTCCTCTCTTACCACAGCTGATACCTTCAAAATTGATTCTTTTTGTGGAAAGAAAAAGATTAGCCGAATCTAAAATATAAAAAATAAATATTATAAATAAATTTGGTGCCGGCAGAAGGTTTCTGGCTTTGGCGTGTTTACAGTCAGCGGAGGAAATGGATACTTAAACAGCATCGCTATTGTGTGTTCAAAGAAGCAATTTTGAGATCCACTGACATTTTCATGAATAATTGATACAGAATTTACCATTATAAAACAATGATCTGTCAAAACAGGGCCTCCACACTGCAAATAGCATGCAAATGACTCCTCACCCTGCAGTTGAAAAGAGCCTTTGAATTTATTCGTCTTTTGAAGATAAAACCCAAATGTCAAAATATATTATTCAACTTCCTCGGCTTATCATTAGGGTTCAGTGTGTGCTGCGCTAAACACAGAATCTGTTTGCTGCAGATCTGTGTGACTAAAACACTTTTTGTGCACACTCATCGACAGGTGGTGGTGTCGCGTGTGGCCCGCGTGTGCAAACGTGACCAAGGCGGATCGCAGCGCGTCCTGGAGAAGCAGTGGACGTCGTTCCTGAAGGCCCGGCTCAACTGCTCCATACCCGGTGATTCCCACTTTTACTTCAACCTGCTGCACTCCACCAGCCCCATCATCAGGATGCACGGCAGAGACATCATCCTGGGCGTGTTCTCCACACCGCCTAACAGGTACAACAAAAACACACAGATATGTTCTTTCAAATGTGTTTTCATGACTCAGTCATAGGAACTATTACTTAACTGTTTATGACACCAGCCTTTTTCTAGGTCCAAACGTCTTTTGTTTACCGTGACTTCAAATGGTGTTTTTCTTTTTGGGACTCTGGTAGTTTGTCCACGGGTCTAAGTCTCTGGGCGACGCCATATTAGACTCGATGTTTCCTTCTACGGGAGCCCGTGAGGACAAAACACATTTACTGATTTGTAACAAGCGGTTACAAAACTTTCATAAACTTTGTTTTAAACATTTACCTCTTCGCTCGTTGCCAGTGATGAGAGGGAGTCTGATGTGCTTGTCATTTTGCTGGAGGTTGCACTCCCAGGGATTTTTGACCCTAATGGCCATCCGTTGGTAAGGTCTTACTCAAACACAGATGTACAGCTTGCTTGCAGTGATTTAGGTATGTACTGCCCCCTATCGCCAGGGAAAATACACATAGTCACTTTAACAAGTCATGAGCACATCCCCCCTTAAATTTGCATGTTCCAACCCACCTTAGCGTTGGTTGTATATACACTGGTTACAGTAATGCTAACTGCAGACCAACACTATCTGAGCCACTGCTAACGTTAGCCTGATCTATCCTTGTTTATTATGGGATTGTGTTTGGCCATTTCTCACGGCTCCAGGGCCATTTTGAGCCCCAACAAAGTTTCATATGTTATCTAGAGGCTCAAAAACAGTTTCCAATTGTAAAAAGAAAAACTATTTCTAGGACATCTTTAAAATGTGCTTTAAAATGGTAAAACTACATGAAAGACAGTGGAATTCATGACAAAGTTTCTAGAAATTATTAAAAAAGAGCATAAAAGTACAAACAGCAGCAGTAAATCTTAACACTGGCTTCATTTTAAAGGAGACTTTTATTGTGTTTATGAGCACATTTCGACCTCCTTAGAGACAAAGACTGACACACTGTGTGAAGCAGCAATTGACGTTTTATTGAAATACCAACTTTTGTTCCTTCTGTCAATAACAGAGCTAAAAGTGGACATGATTGAGTTGAAATAACATTTAGAAAGAGTTCTTTGTAGCAATAAAATTTCTATTCTATCTATTAAGAGACAAAATGACATCAAAAGAAGCGTATTTGAATGACTGAAGACGGCAAAGAGCGGATTTGTTAATGCAGTTTCTAAGACGTATTACAAAGCTTTTGTGCTTTAATTAGAGAGACGCTAATGACTGAATTCACTAAGGATTCTCCGCTGTTTCTAAACAAAATTACTTCCTCACATCCCTTTTCCCAATAGCTACACTGTAAAATGTTTTGATTGTTACTTTGACACATTTTTGATAAAAATATTGGAATAAAATAATTTAGTATATATAGTTATAAAGGAAAATCATTGTCTGAATTAATAATATTTCAACTTAACTTTAACATTGAATCAGGTTGAATCATTGTTTCCATGCTCTCTCTATCTCCCATTTAGAGCGGCGCTCCTCACATATTTATGTTGCATCTGTGACGGTTTCCACACATAAGAGTTTTTTAAAAAAACAATTATTTCTTTCAGCCAAAGAACATTTACTGAGATGAGTTAAAGACGGCACAAAAATCTATTCTACCAATGCAAACAGGCCAGATTAATTACACAGAAATAGAAATTTAGGCTTGAAGTAAAGAGTTCAAATTTAATTGATTTAAATCACCAAACAAATTTAATCAAGTCTCATTTAAGTATCCCTGAGCCAGTCTATCAGTTAAACTATTTAAATTAGCTTAAGTCAAGTAAAAAGTTCACAAAACGTGTTTAATTTGATTGAAATAGATTTCCAAATTTAAACAATAACAAACTTTTCTGTTGCTACATTAAAACACAAACTATCACAGAAGTTAGGGTGACCTGGGGATTTGAATCAGTGTAGTAAAGTTAGAACAACGTATTTTTCCACTATTTTAAAACTATATGGCAGTGGCATATTACTTTTTACAGCATAGTAAATATTTGTTGATACATTAATATTGTGGTTATTTTGTGCAAGAATGAACAAAATCTTTGGTTTGTGATGATTTTATTCAACAAAAATGCCTGAAAATAAAACATTTTTTACAATAATTTACAGTGTGTTGCTGCTTAAGTAGCAAACAATTGAGAAGAATCAAGTTTTAATAGATTATAACTGTAACTGGATCTAAAATATCTGGGTTTATTTAAATAAAAAAGTAAAAGTCTGCACCGGTAGCACAGCAGCAGGTCTTCCTAGCTTGCGTTGGACCACCCTGTAACAGAGGGAGAGAAGAAAGGAAACAATAAAACAATTAAAAGTGAAACGAGAACAGCCAGAGATGGGAATAAAGAGAGGAGTGGAGGACAAGAGGATGGAAAAACAAGGACGAAGAAGTCAGTAATGGACAACACGTGTGTCCCACCGCTCCTTAAAACTGTTTCATCAGCTGCATCTTATCTGCGTGTTTGGAGGGATACACTCCGACGGGGAGTCCGTCGCCTGCAGAGACACACGGATGCTTCAAGAACACACCACTCATACACAAACACACACACACACACTCAAAAACATCCATTTTACAAGGGCTTCCAGATAAAAGCTCGTCTTAAAGAGAAGCAGAATCCACGTCCACAACCAGTTACTGGGCCCTGTTTTAAACATCTAGCAGCCAAAACAAAGGAAGGTATAGAAGTTTAGATGTAAAGATATGCGGTGGAGGGAGTTGGATGCAAAGCGATGGAGAGAATGTGTGAGGTGAGGTGTAAAACTCCCACCGGCCTCATGTAGCAAGCCCACTGCACCACACTGGCAAAGTGCTTGCCAGACAAATTGCTTTGGCTGGCAGCGTGCAGCGAAACCAGCATGCAGTAAGACCTTGGAGCGAGGTAATAGCTGTTCACGCCTGCCACTTGGCCCTGTGCAATGTAAACCAGACTGTACTGTGGTATGGGAGGGATGAGATGAAGTCGAGGATTTATTGTCTCGTTCCTTGACATTCTGAAGTTGTTCATCTCCCCCTGTGCCCACATACTCCAGGGGTAATTTTACAGCCACATACCGGCTCCTCAACTGCATTTCTGGAATTCCTCACACTATGTTTCCTAAGTGGTTGTGAGAAAGAGAATGCAAACAGGAGATCAGCAGGACAACAACAAGAATGTAGCAGCTCACAAAATGGCTAGCCAGAGTCTGCGATACCTTGTTTTGTCAGTTTAAATGTTTAGACACGACAAAGCTGTATAATGTCCTCGGCACCGTCTGGAAAACTGCAGAGCAGGAGGCCATGTTTGGTTTTTGTTGCAGGGAATTCTGTTGGACAGCCGGGTGTTCCTCTGGGAAAAAACACAGCAGCAACAAGAAGCAGGAGGAGAGCAGGTTTAGGATGCCTGGAGAACTGTGGCACAGGAGAGAGGATGCACAGATGTGCATGATAGACCCCTCGGGCCTGCAGGCTCTCGATGCAACGGAATTCCTAATAAGGTCACTTACTAGTGCAGGGAAAGTGGTACGAGGAAGTACAACTTCATGTATATGGCAGCAGAGACATGTTACAGGAAAAATCCAGACTTGGATTTAGCTCATCCTCATGAATATCTGTAGTCAAGTCAGAAAGAACAAGAACAAAAAACTACAGGGGTTTTGTGCAAAGGTCAAGTGGAAGTAGGTATCTCAGCTGTTTGAAGAGTATGAAATGAGATAGTTTTAGGAGAAACTATTCAGTAAAAAGACACTGGAATAATGATGAAGGTTGAAAAGTGAGAGCAGAAGTTAAAAGGTGCAAAAAAATAATCTAAAAAGTCTGTAAAATCTGAATGTGTTTATAAACGTGGAGAATTCTCAACCTCACGACCCCATTCATCTAAAAAAAATACATTATAATAAATCCATGTTTCCTTTAAGTAAAACCAGTCTCTGTTTGTTTTCCTCCAAGTGGTTTTAGCTTCTTATTTGAAATACTGACAACAAATCTTGTGCATTTTCATCAAACCTTTGAAAATTCCACTTGAAGCTAATAAAACAAATCTAAGATTAATGTGATTCTAGGTTGTTGGTGCACGCCGTGGCCACAGCAGCACTTATTCCTCCTTGGCAGGAAAACTATTAGTTTGACTAGGCTAAAAATAAAATAAAGAAAACCTCTGGGAAGCTCTTAAAGCTCCAGAAATTATGTAGAAAAACATACAGCAGCGGTCTGCTTAGACTGTTTATAGGACATTCCTGCAGAAGTCAGCTTATTTGTAGTTCATTCAGACAATAGATCTTTATTTTTGTAGATTATTTAGGAATGTTCAACAGTTTTAGTCTGCATAACCTTAGAAGGTTCCCGTCTCGGATTATAGAACTGCACCAAACTCCCACTAACTATTTTTGTGTTGGTGTTTATTTACAATCCATCATTAAGGTGGTGAAATGTCAAGGCCTCAGTGAGATATTTAGAAATCAGATCTCATATAAACACCGTGTGCATCACGTTTGGACACCTTGTGACTTAGACGAGGTAAAAAAAAAAAGAATCCACAGCAAGTGATAGAGAAAAAGTAAACAATGGGAATTACAAGTAGGTATCTGAATTTTTGTGTCCAACAAAATGAGCAGAGACTGAAAAATCTCAAGTACCGAGTAAAAATGTGAATAATAAAAACTATTCTGAGAGAAAAACAGCCCGAGGCATTTTGGCTTTCTTCCTTTAGACACAGAGCGGTGCGCAGGGCAAACCCGGTGACCTGCAGGAACACTGATAGGAGGATGCAGAGCTAGAGAAAGCTGGCGGCATTGCAGAGCTGGCAGATGTGTCATACATAACATCTGGTACCTACGGTCCTTAGAGAGGCTCCGCTCCGTCCGCAGACGCAGCTCCGTTGATCTGGCCGGGGCTTGAGTCACTTTGCTGCCTGTAAATCTCTGTGACTGATAAACATGGAGGAAAATGGGCCTGACCTGATCAGATGGCACTTCGGCTCCCGCTGCAGCAGAAATCTACCCTAAAGGCCCCGTTCCGCACGCTTCTGCTGCTTTCAAAGGGTGCTCTCAACACCAACGCCTCTCAGTTCCATGCAGAAGCCCCAGGGCAAGCTGCACAGACACTCAAATCACCAGCTGAAGGTTTATTCTTAAACAAAAAAGGAGTTTGGGTTTGTGTAGGATTTATGAAGCAGTGGATCACAGGTGACTCAGTCTTTTTGTTCTTTATGTATATAATTAGTCACTGATAAGGACACTTTGACAGCAGAGCGTGGAGTCTGGAAGCGGAGAGCTTGGGAATGTGTGCATGTGTGTTGTTTTTCTTTAAACTAATTTCTTATCTGCTCCCGACACCGCTCTCTTCGTTTCTCGGTGTGTAGTGTTTCATTTCTGCAGCCAAAACACAAAAATGTAGCATCAAGCTCAGAGGAGACACCCCGACCGCAAAAATGCATCTGTGTTTGTTTTTGGAGTCCTATTGTGTTTATTTATGTGTGCGTGTGCGTGTATGTGCGTACATGCACGTACATGCGTGTGCATGCGTGCATTTGCTCTGAGAAGTGTCCAGTGAATCACACACACACACGCATGCACACACACACGCATGCACACACGTGCATGCGTGTGTGTGTGCAATTCACTGGACACTTCTCAGAGCAGATGCTCTGCTCCCCCGCTGTCGGGTTCACGAGTGGTCAAGCAGCCTCCGAGGTGCGCCAAGCTTTTTACTGGAAGGTTTTGTCGGGTTTATTTCCTTTTTACCAGAATCCGGCGCCCCCTCCCTTTTTTTAAGAGAAACAGAACTGATTCATTTCCTATTTCGTTTTACATTCCTGGAATTTAAGCCAGAACCCTTTTTTCACAAGCCTGATAAAGCTGTTGAATCCGCTGCACATTTTCACTGTGACCCAGAGCCGATAGCGTCTACTTTTTCACCTGTGTCTATCCGTCTCACTTACAGCTTTCTTAGTGTTCCTGTTAGAGGTGCCAAACTGTGAAGAGCTTCACTTCACTTTGTCATCGTTGCTGGGTGTCTATCTGTTTGTCACACTCACAACTGACTTTTTTATTCTTTGTACCTTTCATGTTTTTTAAGTTTAGTCTATTTTCCTTTTAGCTCTGGTGCAAAATCCTCCTTATCTGCTATATTTCTGTCACTTTTTCTCATTAAAACCTTGTTGGAAGGTAAAGCCTGCCTGACACGGGACTGACAGTCATTTTGTGTCAGCTCAGACTGTTTTATCTGTCTCATTCTGCCCCACCGCGTCTCACTGTCCTGTCTCCGTCTCTGCAGCATACCCGGCTCGGCCGTGTGCGCCTTTGACATGGAGCAGCTGGCTGCTGTGTTTGATGGAAGGTTTAAGGAGCAGAAATCACCAGAGTCTATTTGGACACCTGTTCCAGATGAGCTCATCCCAAAGCCAAGGTGCAGATGGCACTATTCAATTCACCCACCTGTGTTCAGATTGTTATCAAAGAGCTTGGGGTAAAGAAAGGTGTTGTGGAACACGATCCTGCTTCAGAGTACTTATGTGGTTTATTTGAATTATTTGGACAGCAAATGCAACAAATGATGCATCATTTGCTTTATTATTGCAGTAAATGTTCACTTGGTTCTACTTTTTTAGCACACATAGGTGGGCCCCATATGGGATCTATATGGGCAAGCCATATGGGTCCCAACCAACGACTGTAGAAAAGAAAACCCAACAGGGTTTGTTCGCGGTTTCCATGGTGGCTCCACAGGGGTTTGCTCGTGTTTGAGTCAAACCTTCTGAAAACCCATGTAGGGCCTATGTGGGCAAAAATCTATCTGGGCAAACCCCCATGGGGCCACTGTGGAAACTGTGGACAAACCCTGTTGGGACCCATATGAAGAAGAAGAAGAAATGATCTTTTATATAGCGTCTCTCAAGATAAAAATCACAAGGCGCTTCACAAAAACCAAAAAGTAAAATAAAATTGAAAAAATAATTAAAAATATCAAAAAAGGGAAAAGTACAATTTTTAATTAAAGGATGTGAAAAAAGGCAAAAGGAAAATGAATAAAGGAAAGGGTAATCAGTGGAAGGAAAGGGTAATCAGTGGCTTATGGCTTGCCCATATAGGTCCTATATGGGGCCCATCTATGTGTGCTGGCTGGGTTAGCAACCATGTGAAAGGAGACTTAGTTTAATGTTAAGAAGCTTAAAAAGGAGGATTCCTGTGTGGATGTGAGCCACTCTGACAGGCTAAACTAACTCTTTTAATAATGTATCCTTACTGCAGCTTAGTGTCAGAAAAATCCTGATCTCCTCTTCTGATGAACTCACTCTTGTTGCTTCCAGACCTGGTGGCTGTGCAGTCCAAGGATCCAAGTTTAATTCCTCCAACTCATTCCCCGACGAGATGTTAAATTTTGTCAAGACGCACCCTCTGATGGATGAAGCAGTGCCGTCGCTCGGACAACGACCCTGGATAGTCAGAACCATGGTCAGGTAAGACTGGCCTCCTCTTTGGTAATGAGGTTGCTGAGGGAGGTGCAGAGAGCTCCTGATCCTCTGGTCCAGCTACACTCCACACCTCACATGGCTATGAGATGTGAATTATGACCAAAAGAATGAGATCATAGGTACGAGCAGATGAAATTATCTAATTACCTTAGCGATATCTTGAGGGGCTCCATCATCTTGGGGGAGCTCAAAGTAAAATCACTGCTTCTTTACAGCAGAGGTGGTTTGAACACCTGACTAGGATGCCTCCTAGTCGTCTACCTTATGAGATTTTTAGAGAATGTCCAAATGAGAGGACACCCAAGGGCAGATCAAGAACTGGCCTGGGAACATTAATGAATCCCCAGGAAGAGGTGGCGGTTTCCCTGTAACCCCCAAAATCCAACTAAATGGTAGAACATTGGATAAATAAATGTTTTAAATAAGTAAATGTTTGTTTTCGTGGAGTTTCTATGATGTTTTTCTGCATAGACAGCAGCGATGCATGAACAGATAGACATATGGGTGAGCTGAGTCACACGGTGAGGCTGATTTAGTTTGATGAAGTTTGCAGCAGTAGAAAGAAAATGTCATTTAAGATGCTGCTGCCTTTTGTTTCTCTGCTGCATTACTTATGAATCTGCTGTCCAATCACCAGGTTATTATTTAGACTTCATTTGTGACAAACATGTCACTCTTGGTTCTTCTGTTGTGGTCGTTTGACTCCAGGGCTGTCTGCGGCTCATCTGCACTCTTCTATTGTTCCGGGGCATTTACTTGATTGGTATTATTAATGACTGAAAAGTCTGGTGTAATTGGTTCATTATGCAGATTTTTTGAGCGGTTTCTTTGTTTCTTTTTGTGGTGACTCGAGAGAAAGAAAACATATTTTGACTTAACTTCCCAAGAGTCTGTAAGTTTCATTTGAGCCAATTTGTTTTAATGCACTTGAGTCATAAACTGGCCTCCAGGAGCTCCTTGACAATGCTTTTAGCTTTCGTAGATGGAAAGTCCCAAATGAGCTGCAAAGCTTTGTAACATTAATGCTGTGCTCCATCTCTCCCTTGCGGTTCAGGTACCAGCTGAATAAAATCGTAGTGGATACAGAAGCTGGGCCTAACAGAAACCGCACTGTTGTCTTCCTCGGATCCAGCAGAGGAACCATTCTGAAGTTTCTCATTATGCCAAACCAGGACAACACGGTCACGAACAGCAACATCTTCCTAGAGGAAATGGAGGGATTCAACCCCGACAAGTAAGACTAATCAATAAAAATATGATGCACATTAGTCTGCATGTTAACGACAGCAACAACAACAATAAAAATGTTTTTGAGAGTAAACCAAGTAATGCTTTTGACTTCACATTTTTCTTCCCCAATTGGGACACAATGAGACTTTTATGTGTATTTCTTCTAGAGGTCAAAGCATGCATGCAATAGTGGGAATAAAACGTGCTCTACCAAGTGGCTGACCTGCTAGTGAAAGGGTTTCTTAAAGCCATACTATGCAACTTTTTCATATTTTTAAAATAATTTTCTTGAGCCAGTTTGTGCTAAAATGACCCTTTACAGGTTTAATAAAATGTCACTCAGAACCCCACCGCCCTCTGTGGCCAGAATACCGCACTTGTTACTTCAGAGTGGCGGGCTGCTACCTGCTGGATTTAGAAAAAGGAGCTGACATACCTGGTGCTGCAGTCTGCTTCCAGCATGTTTCCTGCATGTTTTAGATAATGAATACAGCTGATTTGTTTGATTTAGTGATGAACCGCTCCTGTAGACACTAATGAAGGCTGAGGAGACATTTCAGCAGTTAGATTAAGGTGTTAAAAAGACGAAACGGACGCACGCACCGCCATTTTGCGTCGGCGCAAGGGCTCTCCGACTGGCTCGCGGAGGGTGACGGAGACATGCCCCAAATTTTAAACATCCGTCGAACGAGATGGAGACCGCAAGCTTGTGATTGGTCAGGACGACGCTTCCTGTAACTTCGTCACCAGCACCGCCGTTGCTCCGTTAATAAGTAAAAAAATATTTAGCGGCAGACTCAGAATAAATTGAAGAACGCATCGCGGAAAAGTCCGAAAATATGAACGTTTATTCACCCGTGACTGAAGGAGCACAAAATACAGAGCAAACGTGGATGGAAACGACGGGAAACGTGGGTTTAGAGGTGGCGACTGGATGAAGAGGTGGAGGAGAATGAAGGACAAATTAGTCCGTGTTAAAAAGTCTCTGAAATACATTAAAACAATGTAAACACATGAGTAAATACACTATCGTGAACCGGATACATGAGTGTCATGGTGGCAGGATATCACAGAATAGCGCTACGCCCTCTGTTGTCCTGGCGGGGAATTGCTTTGCAGCACTCCGCTGCCTGAACAGAAGTTGGAATGTGAAAACCTTTCCGACGCTCCGTGCGCGTCTCTCCGTTGTGGAGCTCACAGAGCGTATAAACCAGCCTTAATGGACGAGCCGCCACTGTTTGAGACATGTCAGCTTTTTAAGATCCAGTTTTGTGTCTCTTTGCTTCTTGTCTAACCAAACCAGCTACAAGTTGGAGCTCAGCTTTATATTTACTGAGCAGATTTTAAAAGGGGAATCAATCATCATGATTCACTCTTGGCAAAAAGGTGAACTAGGATTTCTTTATTGTTTTGTTTGAATTAAATTTGCTACAGTGAGAGAAAAGCTGATAGAGGACCCCAGACAGGTCATTAAGTGGTATTCTCGTGGTGAGGGGAGAACACTGTGATACACTGAGAGAATAGTCCTACAAGACCAATGTGTCCTTAATTATGCACCCATTTCTTACAAGATGTAAATCCCTGTGCAGTATCTGAGACGATGCAACAACACACGGAAAAGGAAATTAGTGTAATTCAATAAGAGCTGAATTAGAGGCTGGTATTCATTATCACACAATCTGACCATCCTCTAATGAGCCTGAGACAAACTGCAGAACAACGTTTAAACATCGGGAAAACAATAAAAAATAGATTAAATTCCTATCGACTCCCATCTTGACCTCAGACTGCCAGGAAGACTGACCTTCATTTTTCCGTCTGAAGTTGAAGCACATTTATTGTTTGGATCTTGACAAAGATTGGATTAGATTGGAGCCTCTTTGCTGTTTTTCTAATTAGCATTTTACACGAGGCACGCGGCTTTGAGGCTTTACTTGATGTGGGTTGTTACGTAACGAGTCGCCGTCGCTGCCGTTCTCCGTGCTCATTTTTGTGTTCGGGTCTTTGTTGAAATGCAGCGTTCCACATGGTGGATTGTGACTGCAGTGTGGAGGGAAGATAATTGTCACACAGATGCAGGCAGCTTGGGATGGTGATTATCTTTCACTAAGGCTAATTAGAGCCATTTAAAAAGAAAGTAGATGTTTCTAAACAGTTTCTGTTGTGATAATTGCACTCATCGATTTACAGCCCTCCTTGTAGCAATAAGTAGAATCTATATGTAATTTCTTGAATCAGTGTCAGTGTTTCTTTTCCCATCTTCTCTGAAATATCATCAGCCATTTCAGTCACAAATTTGACAAAATGAGGGAAAATGACTGAAGATGAGGGGATGGCGTGATGACTAAGCTGGTGCAGACTGGAGCCAGTTTGTTAGGAATAATTTTGGTGTGCACGATGAGCTCACCGGGGGGTCGGGTGACAGTCCAGCTATCGCAGCAGGGTCTTGGCTAATCAGGAGACGGAGCACAGCCGCCGCCACGCAGACCCTCACCTCCACCTTTCTCTCGCAGAATGAACATTTATTGTCTGAAACCTCGGATTGGACTCAAAATCAGGGCTGCACACATGGAAACCAAGACATTTCTCTCTTTATAATGAAAGTAGAAACAACCTGAGCAGATGTAAGCCTTCCTTTTTCTTCACCCGCCTCATTGTGCTGTTTCATTTTCTTTTCTCCGGGCGTCTTTGCTTTATTATTATAATTATTATTTTACCCTCCATAACTCCCTTTCTCTGCTCCCCCCACCTTTCATGATACAGGCTGTGAGGAATGACTCAGAGCTCGGCCGTAGCAGAATGATAGATTCTTCTTAATGACTGTGGGTCCCCTGTAATATTATTACCATAAACCATCCAGATACAGCTAATGCATGAGTGCACACGTGCATAAGAAGGTCTAAATCTGCTGCATGCAGGAAGGTTGTTGCCAGCTATTTTAGCTCTAAGTGCCAATTAGAAGTGATTTGGTTCCTGGCTGCTGTTTTCGATGGCCATCCAACCCCTCGGACTCCTACAATCAGCACTGTATATTTGTGTTGACACTTTGACATCAGGCTCTCACTTTTTTAATGGCTTTTATTTATAAAGCTTTTATGTTTGGTTGTGTTTCACACTCAATCACGCTGTTACACTCAGAGGGAGGTCAGGGGTTTAATGTGCAGGCTCAGGCTTGTGATCAAAATTGCCTAATGTTGGGATTTTAGTTTTGTGTGTGTGTTTTTGTGTTGCAGGTGTGCTGACGACTCTCTGCAGGCCCGGCAGCTGCTGTCTCTGATGCTGGACAGGGCGAGCCACACTTTACTCCTCGCCTTTCCCTCCTGCGTTGTCCGCGTACCGGTGGCGCGATGCCAGCTCTACTCCAGATGCATGAAGTAAGCCTTTGCCAAAAGCAGCATGATCCATACCATTAATGAGCAGCTGGATTGGAGGAGAAGTTTGCTTTTGGGTCATTTCTGACTAGAGAACTTTCTTTGGGCTTGAATTGTGTTAATTTTTTGATAAAATCTAATACACCAACTGGGTTTGACCCAATGACAGCAGCTACTCAGAATGTCTGTTTACAGCGTGTGATCAAGTTTAGAAGTATCGTCATCTCAGGAGGGGCTAAAAATGCCTTTGACAAAAGGTTTCTGGGTTTCCCTTGTGCTGGCAATATTTACTTTTGCCAGTTTTGGCAAACCTCAGTTTGATCGTTAAACATCTTCAGTACTTTCATTTGTAGTACAAATGTAACCCGATTTTACCTTGAGTAACTTTCTTACTGGGCTGCCACCTTGGAGACTAAAAAGCCCATTTCCACTATTGGAACTTGTGTATTGGAGTAGAAGTTTAAGTAACTCAGGGTCTTGTTCACAAGTGAGGGAAACATGGATCGGGAGATTGATAGACGGATTGGTGCTACGTCTGCACAGTGATGTGGGCGTTGTACCGGTCTGTCGTGGTCAAGAGAGAACTGAGCCGGAAGGCAAAACTCTCGATTTACCGGTCGCTCTACATTCCTCTATGGTCATGAGCTTTGGGTAGTGACCGCAAGAATGAAATCGTGGATACAAGTGATTCATAAGGACCACTTCAGGAACCAATAGAGTGCCTGAACCAGGGTAGGTACTTGGAATGGCACAGTACAGTCGCTAGGCGGGACTTGTGGTTAACTCATGCTGATTGGTTGTAACAGTATGAAATTATATTGGCAGACATCTCCAAACAACCTGCATTTGTAAACTTGGAAGAGTTGCTGCTGAAGCAGAATAGAAGGAAAAGAAAATGAGCTGCATTAAAATCGTCATTTCTAAACTCCCAACACTGAAACACACAACGGAAACCCCGCCCACAACGCCGTAATTCATGGTGCTTTGTGGTTTTCTACAGAGTGCTATAAAAATGGCGCTTCTTCGGGTCATTTAGCACCGTGTTTCACGTCACACAGCCGCTCTCCCGGTCTTCAGAATGGAATAAATTATGGTGTAGTTTGAGCAAATATAGCTTTTAATGTTATTAATGTCCGTGGAGCCCTTTTGATGCTGATCAGTGACATCACTCACTGCTGAAATGATCGCAATATTCTGACCTCTTAGTGAAGTCCTGAAAGAGCTGAATTGGTATGGAAACATAAGAGGAGAGAATGAGCCATCATATTTTTACCTTCCTCCCTTACCAGAATTTTCCCAGAACTCCTATAGTGGAAACACACCATAATATGCAAAATGTTGACCCGTAAAGGCTCCAGATGGTATAATACATCTAAGACCCAAAATTAAACCCAAAGATGTTTGCAGGTAAGGCTGCTTTTAGCTTCTCAGTCACACTTAATTCCATCCTGGCTCTGGTTCTGACACGTGTAGCCGTGTCCCGTTTGGGTCCGCTGACACACAAACACAAACCTGTACACACACCAGCAGCTCATGAGGCGTGCTTTCGGCGTGTTCACTCAGCCAGGTGAGTCATACAAGCGTGTAATCCAGACCACATTAGGAAACCACTCACATGATCCCCGAGGTCTGTTTAGAGCGTGTGTGTGCTTACATGTTTAGATTTGGGCATCATGCTTAATTTGGGTTCAAGAATTCTTAGTCACGCTTCGGCAGCTTCAGGTCTGTTTTTTCAGTCTTCAGTGGGCGATGGTGAGCCCTCTGAATATTTTTTCAGTGTGATTAAAGGAGATGTTTTGATTTTTTTAGTTTATTTTGCATTAATGTCTTATTGATTCACCATTTTATAGGAATACGTAACCATTCCTGTGTTTACATAAAACGCAGGGTTAACCTCATTTGTCCTCCCAGCATTAAAAACTCAGAGTGTTTTAGAGGTTTTAAATATTTCCAAGGCCAGAAATAAAAGAAAAATCCCTGTTTTACTCCAGCAAACTTCTTTTTCAATTATAATTTGAGTTTTTCACTCCAACATTTTAGTGGTTTTGTATTAATCCTTGTACAGTGATGGCAGTTGTGAAAGATTTGATTTGATTTTTTCTAAGCCAAGGACATTGTGGTATTTGTTATTCATTAGCCTTGGTGTTAATGTGGACTAGAAAAAGCCAAATCTAATTTATGGATCATGTTTTGTCGATTTTAATTTCTGACCACAAACCACAAAAGGCACAAACTAATGACAAGTTTCTAAGACTCGAGGAAAAGCATCAAATTAAAACCTGCTTTATGTCATGGTTTGTAAATTTTAGGAGACATAAAGCTGGAAAAGGCAAGCTGAGGTTGTTGAATCTAATCATGTGGCAGTCCAGATGCAAAAACGCTCAAACTTTTTACTCTAAAAGTAAAAAGTTTGAGTGTTTTTACTCTAAAAGATCTGAGTTCATGTTAAATGTTGAATACCTGTGTCTGTGTCCCAATGCATTTTGTGGAAAAATCTGTTTTTCTTTACTAAATGGCGTTCATTAGAAGACCTCTGAAATCTACCATTTCACAGATTCCAGGTTATAATAAAATCTATTTCTTCTTGTTCTTTGCTATAATAAATGTTAAACCTGAGGAGTAAACCTGGAAAGTCGTCTCTAGAGCTCTCACCAGCTCTAGTAAGTAGATGCTGTCAACATTTTAGAGGAAACTGTTTTTACCAGCTCCAGTGGCCTAGGGGTATGAGTGTCCGCCCCGGGACTGGGAGATCGGGGTTCAAATCCCGGTCGGGTCATACCAAAGACTTTGAAAAAATGGGACCCAATGCCTCCCTGCTTGTCACTCAGCACTAAGGGGTTGGATTGGGGGGTTAAACCACCAAATAGTTCCCGAGCGCAGCCACAGCTGCAGCTCACCGCTCCCCACCATGGGGATGGGTCAAATGCGGAGATGTAATTTCACCAGTGTGTGATGATGACTAATGGGACTTTAACTTTATAATATTGCTAAAAATCACTCTCAGGTATCGCTCACTCTGCTTTGAGCTAAAGCTGATATCGGTTTGATTGACAGATGGGATACATTTAGATTTAAATAAGTGGATAAATCAAAATTAAAATTTTTGCAAATCGATGAAGCTGGACAACATGGTTCCACTTGGCTTTGTTCTTCCTTTGTAGACTTAAAAAAATTTGTGATTTGATTTCAGTGTTTTTTTCTCTCATTCCCATTATTTAAAGCAGCAGTTATATGGTCTCTGTCACCCTCTAGAGGCTTGCTGCGTAACGTCACTGTCGTAACATTAAATCTCTCTCTCAGGCATAAGAGGCATGTTTACATTCCTAATATCAGGCAAAACAACGAAAACAAACTTTTTCACCTCCACACATTGAATAAATAGTTTTATCAGGACTGTATAACAACTGTATGCTCGACCAAACACAATAACCCTGGTGAAATCATGTATTACTTACCTAGCCATTAGCAGCACGGCTAGGTCAGAGTCCGTAGTTCATGCCTTTCTGTCTAAAAGAGCTCTCCAGCGAGGAAAAGACGGCCCAATAATAACTCTGGTCTTTGCTCTTGTTCTATCACATTCTTTTCTTTTCCTATATTCCTCTGATACGGGATTTCTAGCTTTCTTTGGTGAATCTGCTGCTGCTACAGCGAGTCTACGTTATATAATTATGGCAAGCCAAAGGGATAAAAAATGCGCGTTCTAAACTCGCATTATGTCTGCCAAAACGTGCATCTTGAGCGTGCGTTTTGGCGGACATAATGCTCGCTTTAGAACACGCGAGTTTTTGCCCCCTTAGGAGTCAAAACGCGCATTCAGGACGCGCATTTTGGCGGACATAACGCACGTTTAGAACGCACGCTTTTTTTATCCCTTTGGCTTGCCATATCCTGCCGTAAAATGACACCCAGTCAGTACATCCTGCGGCTACCCGAAGCACAAAAACTGTATAGTGCAGTAAACAGACGTGGGACCCCCCAACACTATCACAGGTATGAAAATGAACATAATAGATAATACTATGACGCAAAAACGTTACAAAAAAGCATAATTTTAAGGTGTAAATATTGCGGAATGTTGCTTTAACTTTTTAAAAGCTCATTAACACCTGATCTACACAAAGTGTAAAAACTCCAACAGTATGTTAACCTTTCATAAGCAAATTAGACCAACTCACACCAAAATAAGTTAAGTTAAATCTTTCATTGTCTCGTTTTTCCTTGAGGAACTGCATCGCCTCCAGGGACCCGTACTGCGGCTGGACCAGAGGAAGCACCTGCTCCTTCCTCAGACCTGGAACCAGGTACAACACCTTTACTTTGTAGTTACACCAACACAAAACACACCAGCTACTCAGTTTTATGTCCTACTCAATGTCTGCTCTTTGATATTTTTCCTTCTTTCAAGTCTTAGATCTCGTCTAACCGCTTTTTTCACATTTTCTTTTAGATTCCAATAAATCATTTTTTGTTGACATTTATCTGTTTTTATCATTTAATGTTTAGCTCAAGGAGATTTTTCAGAGCTCAGACTTGCAGTGATATCCCATGCATTATTTATGCTTTTAGAATATTTTTAGTTTGAGTCTTTAAGTTTAGATCCATGCCCTCTAAGCAACCTGTCACAGTCTGATTTTTGTGTATTTTGTCTTTTTAATGTCTGATCTTAAACTTTTCTCTTTTTTTTTTTTTGTTGCTTAGTTGAGATTCTGTCTCAACGTATCGTGTGTGTGTGTGTGTGTGTGTGTGTGTGTGTGTGTGTGTGTGTGTGTTTGTGACCCTTCTCTCCTCCTGCTACTGACACACAGCAGTCTGTCGTTAAATCTCACCTCCACTCGTGGTCGTTTCCCTCCGGTGAAATCAAATTTGTCTCGAGTCAAGCTGCTTATTGAATTAAGCTCTCAAACACAGGTAGAGTGGCGGCCGAACAGACAACACGGGCCTTAAAGACCACCTCGGGCTGCCTGCTTATACTGTTAAAGGCCTCTGTGTTTGTCTTGATTTGATTTACCAAGGGCGGTCAACTCAGCTATCGATTCTGCATCGAGTTACTGAGGTTTTCCTCTTTGTGGAATTATGCCACTTCTCTCTGCAAGCCAAACACGATTATAATGGGATTTTAACAGATGTAGAATGAAAGGTGTGTGCCTTTATTGATCGTTTTGTGTAAAATTAGATTTAAAGTTGTTGGGTTTTTTTCAGTTTTTTACTGAAATTAAAGGGGAAATATGCAAAACTCACCTTTTGCAATACATTGTGCTCTGCCTCTATAAACACTCCAAATGTGAAAAAAAAATCCATCCATCCAATTCCTTTCAATGTTACGTTTTAGAAATTATGTTCCTCAAACAAGCTGTTTCAAAAAGTCCCTGTATGTGATGTCACAAATGGGGAAATTAGCATAGAATCCCCTCTAACCTAGAGGAGACCAGCTGCTGCTCTGAGCCCATCCCGGATATCGGAGCTTCTCAGCTTATAGCAGCCTGTGTGTGTGTGTGTGGGGGGGGGGGGGCATAGTGAAAAGAACTTCATTAACATGTTTTATAACTAATAACTTTATGTTATGTCTAGCATCCAACTGAGTCTGCTCGTTTCAAACTGTGATCACAGTTTAGGTTTATATAAAGTTGAGTACTCACTATTAGTACGGAAACCACTGACTGTTAATATTAGATATGTTTGTCAAATATAACAGTTTAGTGTTTTGTTCATTAGCTCTGAGTTCTTTAACATTCTAGCAGACTGTGAACTCCACAGTGAGCTTTAGAGGAAACGTTAGACAGTTTTAGATAAACTGATTCTGTTTCAGTCTTAATGAAAGGTTAAGTTGATGGTCCGCTGCCTGCAGCTTCAACTTTACTGCAATAAGAGGAAGTTATCAATGTTTTTATCTAACACTCAGTAAATATTTAAACTAACTCACGGCTCCCTTTAAACATTCCTTAGTGTAAAAGTGGGTGTGAGGGTGGAAAGTCCTTCAGCTTGGCTCGGATTTCTCACAAATCAGATTTGTTATGAGATGTGATTATTAGTGCAAATTGGCATTGATCATCAAAGACTACAAAGACAAATAAGAATAGCCATCATTCCAAAAATCTGTAGTTTTGCTCCAGAGTTTGGTTAGTGACAACATGGATTCTCCTCTCATCTGTGAGCTTAAATTGAACATTTCTAAAAGAGCAAAACTTCAGAACAACACATTTCTGCAAAAGTGATGAGGAATGGTGATAAAAACCATCATGCATTGTTGTGTTCACCCACCTTGCAATTTAGTTTTACTATGATTAAGGAATCTGGAGAGTTTGGACATACTAAAGAAGAAATGAGAGTTGAGATTGAAACCTTAGAAAGACTTTTACCTGTGTGAATACCAGTATGCGTTTCCACTTAGTCACCTGATAGGATGGTCCACAGCAGGCAAGTGGAGTGAGAGCACAGGTATGGTATTAATGAGGGGCTGCATTCCATTTAGAAGTTGTTCAGCTCGTTAGCAGTTTAACAGAACAACCAGCATGCACAGCTGCAGAAGTGGAATGCAGCCCTCGTTAAGACACCTGCGTATTCTCCTCGCTTTCTAGTCAAAATATCTGCAGTAAAACCTTCTTATTATGTTGTAAAATAAAAGAGCAAAATCTGGACAACACAAATCAACTCATTATCCCTCAGAGTTGTTATTCGTTGTCTTATATGGTAACAGTGCTTAAAGCCAAGTATGAGGAAAGCCTTGTGTTGCAATTTTGTTTTTAATGACAGATAAATGCAAACTTTTATTTGGTGTCTTAAACAAGATTTTGGTGTTAAAGCTTTCACTTTTAGGAGAGATTTCTTTGCTCATACACACATGCACATTCCTAAAGCTGGTGTACAAACAGCAAAACAGACATAAACTTGGGGTTTTGTGTGGATGTTTTGCACTCCTGAATAGAATTATGTCACATTTTATTTCATTCTGACTCTCAGTCAGATAGAAAAACAGCACAGTTTAAAAATGTTTAATAACCAACATTTACTTCCTTTACGTCTCATCTCTATGGTTAAAAGCGTACAGGCTGAAATTAAATGAAGTGATGTGGACCTATTATTCATGCACTTATATTTAACATAGTAATTTTCACACCAAGAAAACAATTTCAAAGTGTTTTTCTTCATTAGAAATGTTTAGAGTTGTAATATAATATAATGTAGCATTATAATGTAATTTAAGATAATACTAACAAGGTAATAGAATTAATTTAGTCATTTAAAAGGGACATGGTGTGCAAAACTCCCCTTTTTTATTCTTTCATTCTGCCATGTGGGTCTCTACTGCCTGTATAAACTCTCCAAACCTGTCCATCCATTTTCTGTCAGTATTTGGTTTTAGGAATTATGTCCCTAAAGAGGTGGGCGTGGCCAGATCCAGCTTGTTTTCTTAAAGTGACAGAGCCCTGAAACGGCTCATTCTGGAAGGAACTGAAACTGTCAAGAATAAAACAGCTGAAATGACTTTATTTGAGATTGATTTTTTTTGGGGTCACGAGCTTTGGGTAGTGACCAAAAGAATGAGATCACGGATACAAGCGGCCGGAATTAGTTTTCTCCACAAGGTGTCTGGGCTGTCTCTTAGAGATAGGGTGAGAAGCTCGGTCATCCTGGAGGGACTCAGAGTAGATCTGCTGCTCCTCCACATTGAGAGGAGCCAGTTGAGGTGGCTTGAGTATCTAGTTAGGATGCTTCCTGGATGCCTCCCTGGTGAGATTTTCCGGGCACGTCCAACTAGGAGGAGACCTAAAGGACATGCTGGAGGGACTAGTTTCTCAGCTGGCCAGGGAACACCTTGGGATTCCCCCGGAAGAGCTGGCCCAAGTGGCTGGGGAGAGGGATGTCTGGGCCTCCCTCCTTAGGCTGCTGCCCCCGTGACCCGACTCCGGATAAACGAAAAGTGAATGGATGGATGGATGGATTTTTTTTTTGCAAAGAACTTCATAAACATGTTTTGTATCGACCATAAAGCTATTATAACTTAAGAAAAAAGTCACAATATGTCTCCTTTAAGATAATAATGCTGATCTTTATATTCCAGACGCTTCAAGGGGGCTAAAAGGGTTTAAAATGATTGTGATTTTTAAAAAATGAAAGTGATTTTTGTAATTTAAGGCCTTTGCTGTGTTTGTTGAGTTTTGCAGCTAAAATATGAACTCAGAAACACTCAGATGTTTTCCTTTAAGTCCGCAAACTACATGTTTTTCACTCACATGAACTTTATTAGATGGGCTTTGTATTGAGTGAAGCCTCCAGGATTTGCACGCATGCATGTATGCACACACACACACACACACACACACACACACACACACACACACACACACACACACACACACACACACACACACACACACACACACACACACACACACACACACACACACGTACTCATTCTGTCCATTGAAGCTCGGGGCTGTTTCCCTTGATGCGAGCCATAACCAAAAGCAGTTGTATTTTTCTTTGGGAGCACCTGGCCTGTTAGCTGTTCTCATTTCCTCTCTGCTTCCTCGCTTCATCACACGTTTTATTATGTTCAGGTTTTTTTTAATGTTCTCTTGTTGCCCAAATGGGGAAATTAGTTGCAGAAAAACAAAATGCCATATTTTCCCAGTAACCGAGTTACTGGTGTGTTTCTCAGAGGGCCACAATTTAGTTTGGGTAATTTTTTTAATTAACATTTTTACAATGTATAATGGATTATTTATTAACATCCAATTACTTAATTATATCACTATATAAGAACCTCCTTGTGTGAAGCTACATATCATAGAAAAAAAGGTTTTTCTTGGAACTAGTCCAGCCTAATTCTGGAAGATGAGGATTTTCTATCAGCAGCAAACACCTAATGTAAAAACACAACTGCTGACCTAGAAATATTTGTAATTCCCTGCTTCAATTAGCTTAAATACGGCCTCTGCTGCGGGCATGAGTGGTTATCTTTGAATTGTAATGGTAATTATTGTGAAACACTACTTAGCTAAAGGGCCTCTTTAATTCCTGTTTCTAATTTAAAGACATTCTCACAATTATCCTGAAATAAAAACAAGGATTTCTTAAATCTAAAGGTGAAAGCGGCTTGTGGAGGTTCACACACCTTGGTGACTGTAACGCTGAGCTCGTTTTCCTGTATCGGAGTGGATCTGTGCTGTGTGTCCTCTGATTAATGAGTGTGTCTGTTATCCTCCCCAGACTGCCATTCGAGCAAGATGTTGAACACGGAAACGTGGCCCACTTGGGTGACTGCGACGGTAAGAGAACTGATTTTTAGTCTATATGTGTTTACTTGTAAGTGTTGAAGCAAACGGCTCCCTGGTATCTGCTCAGATCTTTACGTAACTCACGCAGCTTTCGAGCAAACAGCGAGGCAATAAAAAGGAGGTTCTTTCATCCACAAATAAACACAGAGACAAGTCCCAGACAGTGTAATTCAGTTTTCTAGGCTGATCTCTCCTCTCTAAAATGTAAGCTCGAGTTCCATTTTGTGTTTGTTTTAGTGAACTTTCCTCCCCTCTCTGTTTATTCTGTGTTTACATGTTACTTTGCTTTGCGAATTCTGTTCCATCTACATTTATTTAATTATATTCTTCTCTCTCTCTCTCTCTCTCTCTCTCTCTCTCTCTCTCTTTCTCTCTCTCTCTCTCTCTCTCTCTCTCTCTCTCCACATCATTATGAAAATAGAAGTGGTAAAAAAGCGAGCCATAATCTCCGCTCTAGATGCACAGAGGTTTTTAAGATACTCCCCTGACATCTCCTCGCTTTGATCTGAGCACTAATTCTAAAGCGTGCAAATTAATCCTTTACTTCTGAAAGTTGCCCGAGTTCATGCGTCGTGCTCTCTGAGCAGAGCACGGCTACATGCTGAACAGTGGGAACAAGTTTAATCCTGTTTTAAATGGGTGCTCCTTGTTTGATGCTGTGCTCTCACTTCAGATCCTCTGACCAGCAAACCACAGGGGGTGACCTCTGTAATTGAGGGCTGATGCTCATGTTGGGCGAGTTATTTGTCTTCACTGAGTGGCACTTTACTGATCATCCGTGTGAAATGGATCAAAACCTTTATCACATAGTTTCAACAAGCTGTTTAATGCAGAGCTTGTTATGCAATGTTTTATATGATAAATAATATATCCTTCATAAATTATTACAGAGTTAATGTGAAACAATTCTAAGGTTTTTACACTCGAGATGCGGTGCATCTCCAGAGGTTGCTGGTTGAGAGGTGGAGTACATCCTGGTTCTTGAGGAAGACACACATCCGTGACCCACACTCTCTCATGTAGGTTCGATTTAGAGTCTCCAGTTGACCGTTTCATGCATGTTTTAAAACATGCAAACTCCTCACAGAAAAGCCCCAGCTGGGAGTCTAACCCAAGACTTTCTCACTGCGAGGAAACAGAGATAACTATGTGCTGCAGGGTGCAACACACAGTGTTATAAAAAGCTGCAAAGTGTTTTGGGGCACCAGATATTGGACAACTCCTTGGTAGTAATTTTTTGTAAACATGTCTTAAAAATTGGGGTGCAGTGAGATGTAATGGAGTGGGATCTTGTGATATTAAAGCATAATGATGTTTCTCATCAGAGACTGCTGTCGTGGGAACCTAGCACTGATTGAGGATGCCTCCACAACTTGTAAATAGTGTGTGGCGTTTTTGGTTCCTGGTAGAAATGATAAACTGTGACAGAAAAACAGGAAGACAGGAATAATTTGTAAGCACTTGGTAAGAGAAAACTGACATGAGCACCATGGAGAATCTTCTAGAGAACCTCCACAGATCTCCAACAGCAGCGCTGACTCTGCCTACTGTCCACACCTGCTCTCTCTGGGTGGGCGAGTCTTTTCAGCTGCAGGAGATAAAGGTAGTGACGTCTCATCTGCTGCCATAAAATATAGAGACAGATATTGTTTTGGCACATTACCATACATTAACCATCTCTAGTGCACCTCATAACCATCTCATTTTAAAGAAAGATATGGTCAGTCTTAGCCTGGCAAGCCATCCTATATATGTGAATATATAGTCTGGCCACGAACCATTGATGGCTCTCAGTCGTGAGGCGGGATCTACGGTTGTCTTTCAAAATGTCAGCACGCAATTGGATAGCGCTAGGACCAATCAGAGTGACGAACAACGTGACGTAATCACAGCAACGGAAAAGCGGGAGGCTTTAATAGCGTCTAACATCAATGATTTCTGTCGTTTTTGTATGAAAAACATGTGAATATCAGGTGTACTGGGACATTGCACTACTTTGTTTGATAAAAATAAGAAGCCGCTAAGTATATCAGACAGACTTACGCACGTTGGAGTCTAAATAATCCAATGTTGATGACAAAGCCGTTTCAAATGAACGAGTTTTCCGAGTTGCCGCCATGTTGCTTGGGTTCGCGGCCGCAGCGCTGACGTCATCGGCTACTCCCGCTCTGTGATTGGCCTATGATATAGAGCGCTGTGATTGGCCCAACCAAAACTATAGCGAGTTGTGATTGGATAGACACAGCAGTGGTTTGGGCTGCGAGGGTTCCAATGAAGCGTGCCTAGACCAAACTCTGCAAAGCAAGAATTGGTCTAGTTCACTAGGCTAGGTCAGTCTGGCATTAAAAATTAAAATACAGCAGTGAATATTCACTATTCATCATTTTTTAAATAAAAAGCCAAGAACAGCTGAATCTGAGGTTTATTTTATTGGGTGTTAGGACTTTCAGGTCATGCATAGTTAAAGCATCATTCTAAGTTCATGATATCTTCCAGCATACATCTAGTATCATTAAAATTTCAGTCTCATTAACCAAAAATCCTGAATCGTCTGATTTTGTGAGCTGAATTTATCATTAGACTCTTCTCAAAAGTCTGTCTGATCACGATTCTTGTCAGCGCTCTTGTAAAATCCACCTATGAGACAAGGTACCAACCCTACTGGTCTGTTACTGTTAGTGAACAGGAGCTCCAAGAGCTGCAGATCTGACTCTTTCGTATATTTTGGTCTTCCTTGAACACATAAAGGCAACATGAGGCCTACTGAGATGTGCTCTGGTATAAAGTGACGTGTAAAGATGTTCCGTTCTGATCTCTGGCCCTGCCTCTGAGGGAAATCTGAGCTCTCAGCCATGCTTTACGCTCCATCTGATGGTGTTGTGGAGTAAGTCAAAGCTGAGCTCTGAACAGCCCTGATCTCTGGTGTTGAGAGGAACGAGAGCTGCTGGATTTACGCAGCAGAAGCCAACAGGATAAATATTGGCTTCCACCAGCACTTCTTCAACATTTTGTCTCAGAAATCCTAATGAAGTTGATGCCGTCGTTTTATCTAATCTCCTTTGGTAATAATTAGCACATTTACAGTCTTCGACAGATTTCCTGCTTTGAGTTTGGTGTTTGTTTGTCTCTCTGTTGGACGGAGATTGTTGCCGCCATCTGCAAACGCAGGATTCAGTCAGCGGAAAACAGAGAAACAGCTTCAGTAATATTGTTGTGACAAACTGTCACTGACACTGCTAGGACTTTGAAAACTGCCTGCTCACTCTCTGTCAGCGCTTCTCTTTGAGCTACCCCTTATAGGCCTTCATGCTGTACACAAACTGTACACACACACACACACACACACACACACACACACACCGACCAGCTGAATTTTTCCTATCTCGTATTCTGGACTCCTGCCACCTGTGTTCTTCTTGACCCAGTAGATGAGAGGAGGGTGGTGCTCCGGCTGGTTTATCTCTCTTTGGAAATAAAAAAAAAGTCAGCCAAGTCATTTTCCTTTTTCCTTTCCTTCTTTCTGTGAGTCACTCCTTGTAGGTTTATGTCAAACTAACTTTCCTGTCTCCTTCTGGCTTCCAGCCGCTGTTCTAATACAAAGTTTCTCCTTCTAACTAAAACATCTATAAAGAATGTGGTGTGTTACCATTTCAGTCATTGCAACAGGGAATGTATCCCAACTCGTTGGCCACAGTCACCAGAGTTCATCTCCACGTTTAACGATAGAGAAAACAGTTTTATGCCTCTTTGGCTTTGGGGCCATTCATTCTGGATTTTAAGGCATAATCAAGATAATTATGTTACTGCTGGAACCATCTTTATCCTCAGAGTTTTTACAGATGGTCTGATCTTTTCCTCAGGAGGCTGGTGCTGTTTGAATCTTGCCGTCTAGTGAAAGTTCCCCCTGGTTTTACTACAAATTAAAATCTACACTGAGTGCTCAAATAGAAGCTGTTCTTGTATCCCTGAAATGAGAATGAGAGCTTAAAAAGTTCTGTTGTTACTTTATCCTACAGTTATTTTCTGTTTGTTTAATTTGGTTCATTTATGAACCAGTACACACAAAAATGAAATGCAATAAAGTACATTTTCAAATTATAATGAATTACATCTTGAACCAATACACCCAGATTCAGTCTAATTACAGATTAGTTTAAAACCAGGAGATTCAGTCACTTTACACGTTTTCTATATAAGGATAACAGCTGATTGGATTTAAAATTCAACTATAAAATTGTAAAATCTGATAATTAAGTTTTTAATGGCTAAATGCTGAAAAGAAAATGAGAATCAGGACTTTATAAGCATCATTAAACAATCATAGGTGGTATCGGGATAATCCCAGGACTGTGTTCTTAAAGCCATGCTATGCTACTTTTTCATGTTTTTTAATCATTTTCTTGAGCCAGTTTGTGCTAAAATGACCTTTTACAGGGTTAATGAAGTGTCACTCAGACCCCCACCGCCTTCTGTGGCCAGAATACCACACTTGCAACTTCAGAGTGGCGGTCCACCACCTGTTGGACTTAATAAAGTGGAGCTGACATGCCAGCGCTGCAGTCTGCTTCCAGCATGTTTCCTGCATGTTTTAGATCATGAACACAGCTGATTTGTTTGATTTAGTGATGAACCGCTCCTGTAGACACTAATGAAGGCTGAGGAGGCATTTCAGCAGTTTGATTAAGGTGTTTTTCTCCCAAACCCATTTCTACACAGTCTAGTTTTTACTCCTCCTCAGCCTCTCCCGCAACTCCGTTCTCTCCAGTCTCACTGATTTGAGAGCCGCCTTGTCGTCAGACCTCAGAGGAAGATGGATGGACGGCCTTACTCAGACCTCAGCTAACTGCCTCTTCTCTTCCTCTTAACCAGAGGGAAGCAGATGCTGGAAGGAGAATCGATTTTCATCTCCTCTCCTGCTGATGGCAGTCGAATAGATATCAAGGGTGATTCTGCCACTGGGAAGGAAAGGGATAAGAGGAGCAGGAATGGGGATGGGAGGCCGGGTCGATCAGACGGAGGAGTAAAGAGCAGAGCAAAAAGAATGAGTAAAGGGATTGAGAGATCATAGGAAGAAGGGAAACTTTGAGGATGAAAAGGGCAAAGTGGTTCAGAGGATCACAAGTATGGAGTCATATAGGAAGTCTCTATATATTTCCTCGTGTTGTTCACATCCTTTTTGTGTCTCCATAGTTTTTTATTTCTTGGCAGCCTGATATTTTTTTTAGCATCAGCTCTCTTTCAGCTGCTAGAAGCTGCGTCCTGTGTTTTGAGAGCAGAAAACGCTGCAGGGAGGCGAGAGAAGCATCTGTTTCCAGGGTGCTCGGCTGGACCAGCATGACAAACAGGCTATGAGTGCCACCGTCGTCTCCTGTGTCACGACGCCGACTCTGGCCTCCTCCGCTGGCTCGCGTCCAGGCCATAACTCTGTCAAGGCGGTGTGTAGGCCACCTGCCTCACGTCCTCTCGCTCTTTTCTTTTCATTATCTGCTGCCCGTCACTTTATTTCACCCAACTTGTGTAGTTTGCATCGTTCAGCTCTTTGTCTCATTTGTCATAAAAAATCAATGAAATGAGGATAATGTTCTTGGCTACATCACTAAAGGAATGTCTTTCTGCTGTGTCAGAAGACCACAGAGGGGGATCTATTTCAGAGTGGAAGGCTGTGGAAGCTGAGCGTAGCTGAGAGTATTGACTTGTGGTTATACGTGATGCTCTGTGCATTTATTGGAAGCAAAAGTAACTCATACTTCTCCTTCCAATACAGCCATATATTAGGATGTACTAAAGGACGTGCCCTTCCTCTAAACCTGCCTTGATCAAAGCATAGTTTGCCTGCATAACATCTAATTGAGCTGAAATGTTGAGGGAAGGATACTCCTGATGAAAGAGCTGAGGTCAGAAGGATGTCTGGATTCAATTATGCATCTGTTTGTGTGTGTGCAGGTGTTTTTACTGTACTGTAACTCTGTGAGTCTCTGGGCTATACTTTCTCTCTGGCACTAAGATGCACATTGTTTTTGTTCATCCCAAACATACAGCCAACATGAGAGATGACATCAGCTGTAGACATATCTGCTTGTTCCCAGTCATGCTCTAATTTTATTGTCTATTTGGAGTCTAAAATGACTCCGTTGGGCTTTTTTGGACTCCTAACCCAGGATGTACCCCGTCTTTCTTAGAAAGAGTTCTACTTCTAAGAAGTCTGAAAAGAGTGAAGCATCTACAGTCGGGTTGTGTATTTCTGGTTTGTGGCTGATGTGATGTTGATTTCATTAAATTTGCAATGATCTGATTTATTAAATATATACAATATATGAGATAGACTCATTACAGCATAGACAGATATTTCAGCCTTTATCTGTTATAATTGTGATGATTGTGACTTACAGCTGATGAAAACTCCACATTCAAAATCTCAGACAATTAGAATATTGTGAAAAGGTTCAATATTCTAGACTCAAAGCGTCACACTAATCAGCTAATGAATCCAAAACACCTGCAAAGGGTTCCTGAGCCTTTAGAGGGTCTCTCGGTCTAAGTGAAATTACTGAAATAAAAGGATTTTTGCTCGATATTCAAAATTTTCAAGTTTCACCTGTAGGCAGCTTGGGGCGTCTAATGTAGCACACAAATAAATCGGTGTTATCTCCGACCTGCTTGCCTATGTAAATTAGTGATGTTGTAATGGCCACTGAGAATCGGTTTGTTCTGAGAAAAGCTAGTTTAACATGTCATGAACTATTCAATGACAAAAATATGTAAACGTTTGTCACGCTAATGCTAACTGCAGAACAGCGCTAGCGCGAGTTACGGCTGACTATGGCAGTAGCTGTTGCTAATGCTACCCAAGCTACTGCTAACGTCCTTGTTGGACTAGAGGAAAACAACAAAGAAGAATGATGGAGCACCACTCACATCCCAGGATGTATGTAGGACAAATAAATGAGAACTTTAACTTCTGTATAGCATTTTAGCATCACATTAAGGTAACTTCATGGCTAAAATACCACAAAGTCTGTTTACAGAAAAGTTTGTTCATTGACACACATAACATGTGACAGAACGAGAAGAAGAAACGACATTTTTGTCGATCTTGAAGCCGTTGCTCAGATCAAAAAGCCTCAGTTCTGCACAATCTATAGAAACTCCCTCTGTGCTGTTTACAGTTTGTTTTTAAAGGAGTGGATTATCTTTCCTCCACAGGTGTACACAGCATGTCGTGTGTGTGTCAGCATGTTTGGTCCCTCTTGCTCACAGTATTGAACAAAGGTTCCAGCGCAGTTCAACCACTAAAATAAAACGCTAAATGACCAAATTTAACAGTGAAAACAACATGAACAGAAGAAAAAGAATAGACTAATGCCTTAACTTTAATTTGTTTCATTTTAACCCAGTTTTATAGGTGGGCCATTGTTATACAACACCTGCACAATGGTTAGTTTGACATAACATGAGCTCGTAAAGATTGGAGGCCATTCATTTTAATTGGTAGGAAAGTCCATCATGCAGTGGTGATAATGACACATTTCTCCTATAATTTGCCCTCATTTACTCTCAGATCAGAAGTGTTAATACAGATCTGACACAACTGTGGGATTTAATGAAATACTCTCAAAAGCTCCTTTGATTTTTTTCCCCAGCATACTGGGTTTATTTTTGATATCTTTAGAGAAATAATTAAAAATCAGTAATACAAAGAAGAAAAAGGAAAATAAATCATCATTTTGAGGAAATCACGTATTAAAATTATCAAACAAAAACATCTCTGCTCCTATTTTAGTTCTTTAAACCACATTCAGAAGTTCAGTCAGGTACAAAAAAGTTGACTCGATGTTTCTTAAGTGGAGTGTTTCTTGCTCGATCTGCTGACATTGTTTTGTTCCTCCTGATAAAATATTAATCTCCTTTAGGTCACTATTGCTGCCCATCCTTCTGCATAAACAGTGCATTTATAATGTGAACCAATTCAAGCCCTGAGTTTCTGCTCGATGTTCCTCTTGCAGGAGAAATATATCATCTCTGACTGAGCATGGTGCAAACATTGGTGTGTAACAACAGCTCCTGGATTTAGCATCAGTGCTGTTTTAGGGGAGCAAACTTTACTGTCAGAACCCACAAACTTAAGTGTTTTTCATGTGTGTGTGTATGCATGTGTGCGTGCGTGCGCGCGCGTGTGTGTGCACCAGAGATGAGCATGTGTGAACACGCCTGTGACAGGTGATGTAAACAGTTTCTGTAATTGCTGTAATGACTTAGACTTGGTTCAACCATCAGCGGAGCGGACGGAACGTCTGTTCCACTTGCAGCAGGTCGTCTCCACGTGCCGACTGGACGGCCACCATGTCGTGACCTTTGCTGACAGGCTAATCAGTTCAGCCTAAACATGAGCTGATCCTTGTGCTAAACTGCCAACTTCACTTCTTGAATTTGCTCTGAGGAAACAGTCATGCATTCAAATGTTGATATCTCTGTGTTCCTTTATTTGATTCTGCTGTTTACAGGCTTGTGAGTGGAAGTGTGTTTGCACAGACAGCTCATCAGCAAAAGTCAACTTTGTTAAATTAGCCATAGCTAGTTGCTAGTAGGAGACTGGGTGTGTTTGGCGAGCGTGCAGCGTTTCAGCTGCAGAAACATCCTCCTTCAGCGCTCTTCCATTTCACCACTTTCCTCAATTCTCTGTTTCCTCTCCTCTGATGAAAGCAGAGGCAGTCTTTTCGACAAGTGCCTGCATCCAGACTGAAGCGCAAACACTCAGCCACACATGCACATCATTCGCCACCCGTTTCAGTTTGAACTCACTCAGCCGTAATGACATAGCTGGTGTTGCTGCAGTGTAGCTACAGATGGAAGCAATTACGGTGCTGTGAAAATATTTCCTGCAGAAAAGGCCGTGTTTTGACTGGTCGAACAGCGGGGACTCAGCCACTCGGTAATTGAGGTCCACTAAAACATCAATGAGGTGCGAGCGGATTGGATTCTCGCGGCGTCACGTTAAAGAGGACGACGGTGATTGTGGCGTCGGACTTTCTGTCAGGTGGTTGTAATGACACGAGAGACTTTGTGTTGGAAGGGAAATTTGTCTGTAAATTAACGCCCATGGTCTTGTCTAATTTCATTTTACTTGCTAGGGTTTGGAGAGAGTCCTGTGACACTTAATGTGGTAGGTTCACATATTACTCTGCATTTACATGACAGCAAGTTCAGAGAGACTCTTAAGTCTGCTGATGATGTGTCGTCCTGCAGCCTGAAACCCAGCAGAGAGACAGGGACAGGAAATGAAAAAGAAACAGCGTTGGAAGGGAGGAAACTGTTTGATGCAGTCTCTTCTTTCAGAAAGAGAGAAAGCTCCGTATCCTTGCTGCCAGTTTCCACCAATATGCCCTCCCTCTACTGTCACTCCTGCAACCCAGAAACCAGAGAGATGGAGGCTGAGGCTGGATTATCAGATAGAGGAAATGTAGTTTGTAGCTGATCATCCTCAGACCACACAAGACCCCCAAAGCATATTTCCCATCCCAAAGAACTAAAAATAGTAGATTCTGAGCTTCAGCATGTAAAAAACACCAGATCCCTCATCCACGTGTGATAATTGACATATACGTGTGTGTGTTTTAGCACTTTAGAGGAGAAAATGGTGAATTAGCTGCAGCTTCTGCTTAGAGACTAAAAAGGCGAGCTAAAGATAAAGAACGATGGCTCAGGCGCTTGGAAAGCTTGGTGAGTGGTCCTGGAGGCTTTGACTCTTTCATCTGATTTCTTCCTCAGAGTCCTCCCTCTGCTCCTCACATCTCCCTCTCCACAGTGGGAGCTCTGGAAAGAGCCTTGAAAAACAAAGAGGGTTGGCTTTGCCCTTCAGTGAGCAGCAGGTTCGTGCTGATAGATGGGTGTTTTCAAGGACTTGTTGAAATGCTCTTGTGTGTTTTGGGGGTCTGAGAATAACGGCCTAATGGTACAGCACTTAAATGAGGTATGTAAATCCTACGTGGCGTTTCGAGACGGGGGATAAATCATGAACTTATTGCAAAGCCTCCAGACTAGATCATGTTACTTACATAATAAATCATAATAAATGTAAAGGAGTAACTGATGTAAAAAATGAGAATTCCTCAGAAAGAAAAATGTTTTTACTGATTGCAGGGCACTAAATGAGGTCTGTTTTTTTTTTTTGACTGAACTTTGAACAAGGTCATAATGCTTAATTTCATTTCATTTAATAACACTAAATAAAATATAAATGTTTCTGTAGAAATTATTGCAAAAGTAAACTACTGTTGGCAAAACAAGTAAACAGGTGAGAGTCTTTCTGTAAGGCTGTTCAGATCCCCCAGCACAGAGCCCGGCCGTTATCTTATCCTGCTGTGATCATTATGAAGATGATGGAGATTTCCCACCAAAGACTTCTCAAAAAACAGTTACACATCTAATTGTTTTATATCATCCACCTAGCTTTGTAAAAATGCAATAGCACAGCATTTATAGGCACCAAAATCCTGCGACTTGTGAGTAATAAAATCTATTATTCTGTTTACTGACTTTTCTTTACTGATACATAACGTAAACTCAAGTTTTAATGGAATTTCTACAAAAGCATTTTAGGGCCATTCAGAAGAAAAATAAACCTGAAGGCAGATGTTTTCTGTTCATCAGTTTTAAGATTAAAGTAGTTGGTCACAACTCTCAGAACTTTACGATGAGAGTCTCAAACATCCCAAAATACTCACAAATAATCTGAATAGATTTAAAATGTATTTTTTAATGTTTGTCCTCCAGTAAAACAGGTCATTTTGCATGTGTAGGTATATACTTTTGTCTGTCTGAGTTTTGCGTTTGTTTTCTATTTTACTTTTTAATTTCAAAACTATTTTATTAATTATTTTTACTTGGTCTTGAAAACCGATTTTGACTATTTTTTCTAGTATTTTGGCGTCCCTGCTCTAATCTAAAAACTAGGAAACAAAAAAATCAGTTTCCTTCTGATTGGCTCTAATGTGCTTTTTTAAGTTTGTCCTACAACCCTGCATGAGCATTTAAATATGTGAGTCTATGCATGTGCATGACAGAGTGAATGTGTGAAAGGAGGATGCTGGGGAAGATGATCTCCATCTTAAGAAACCCCTCCCATCCACTGCACTCCACTGTGGAGATCATGGACAGCTCCTCCAGAGGTAGACTGAGACATCCCAGATGTAAAACTGAGCGCTATCATAGATCTTTCATCCCCTCTGCTGTAAGAGTGTATAACTGTTCAGTTTAAGCTGTACTGGTATCATCCTGGTACACAATAACACCAATGCAATATTCAGTATGTGTTCTATACTTGTGCAATACCGGATTCACATTGTTGTCTGTGTCTCTTACAGTATGCTGCATAGTGTTGGTACCAAGTTTGTTTTCATCTTTTATTTGTGGTTTTTTAGTGATCTAAGATTACAATACTAGATTACTGCCTATGTGTATATACATGTATCCTTGCTTTTATCTTTCTTCTAATTACCCTTTGAGTGATGGTGCTGCTGTGACAAGTGAATTTCCCCACTGTGGGATCAATAAAGTCTATTCTATTCTATTCTAAACGTGCATTAATGAAAGAGAAAAACAGATGAATGACAGTCGATGAAAATGAAAAATTTTAGAAATAATATATAATATATTGAGCTTACCTTCAATTAGTAAAGCCAGCTGTTCTTTCCAGTTAGAACCTGGAGATTCTGGGCAGAACCTTCTGGAGTGATGGTTTTTCTGTCTTTCATTCACACAAAGTCAGTCCTGATGAGTTCCTTTAACCCTGCATCGACTCGTTTTGTCAACACATCAGTAACACCAACATGATTTATTCACACTTCCTTTCTCTCAGCCTCTCTGTTTCCTGTGATACATCCTCTGTATTTTTCTGGTGTTTGTCACTTCTCTCTTCCGTCTGTCTCCCCACCAAACTCTTCCGTTAACCCCTGAGTTTACGGCTGTGCCCCGGTATGGATCAGCTCCTGCTCTCTGTAGTCCAGGAGTCCAGACAGACGTGGTGACTCTTAACAAAAAGGACATGGCCTGATGGCGTGTCCACCTGAAGACCCTTGGCCCACATTACAGATGAGACACCTCATTAAATGTGTTTTGTAAATGAACAGAACCGGCGGCGGCGGCTGGAACAAATGGGTTGAGCGCGGTTCAGTCAGCCACCCAGATGGTGTGCCGCCCCAACACAAGGCCTAATGGTTTAATCATTTTTCTAAACCTTGAGATATTTGTAATGGGACCAAGTCCAACACCTCAGCTCTGGGGGTGTTAACATAAAAACAAATCGGTGTGTTTTTTACAGGTGGGTGTAGTTCTGCACTGCAGCTGTGATGTAATATATGAATAGCATGTGAGAGAGTGATTAAACTGAAACGACTTGGTTCACACGTTGGGAATGAAATATATACGAACCCTCTGGGTGGATCGTTAGACTAATTCTATGCAGGATCGTTCTCCAATTCATTACCTGCAGCCTGTTTGTGTATATTTATTATTGCTCTCCACTTTATATGCTGTTTTGCACGTAAAACTGGAATATCAATCACCATAAAAAGCACAGCCAACCCTGGAACCTATACATCATACCACAACAAAAACACACCTGGGTAGATCTCAGCACGTTTCCATTTACCACAGTGTCAGTCACAGCCCAGCTGCTTTGTTTGGATTTGATTTTGCTAGCCAAAACTGCTTCAACAAACCCACAGTCCTCTTGACAACGCAGACAGCACTGTGACGACCATTCCTGCCTGATTATAGAAACTCCATAAGACACAGGTGGATGCTTCCATAATGACCCGGATTAACGACGACCCAACAAACAGACCTCAGTTTGTGTCATAGCAGGTTGTCAGCAGCACAGGAGCACCACAGGGAACTGTACTCTCACCCTTCCTTTTTACTGTGTATGTCACCGGTAGGTTCGTTCTGGATCCAAGGGAGGACAAGCACTCATAAACCCAGACAGGAGTTCAGACAAAAATAAGTAGGCAATTTATTTAAAAACAGTTAAAATTGTGCCCAAAAAGTCTCTAAGACCATATTCTAAAAATTGTCCTCCAACGATCGTCAGCCAGGCCACCATCCAGTCAGTCAGTAGCTCCGCATCCCGGCAGCGCTCATTCCCTCCGGGTACCACACGCCACTCCCTGTTAGGGCCTCCGTCTAGTCTCTCGCTCCACACCTCTGCAGCTCCCTGGCACCGCTGCACCCCCGGGGGTGGGGTACGCCGCCCACCCTGGCCCAAGGCCCTGCCCGGACGCAGGCACCAGCACCAGCCGCTTACCAGGGTGGAGGGAGGGCCACCCACGCTCCTCCGCACTCAGCCGCCTGCCAATCTCCCGGGAACGTGCTCCAGGTGCCAATCTGCGCTCCGGGGGGGATTGGGCGCACGTGCACCCGTGGGGGCGCCACCGTCCAGGGCGCACCTTCTCCTTTGCCAGTCGTCTACTCCGTCGCCTCTTTTGCTGTCCTCCCTCCCGTCTTCCTCCAGCTCCTTTTATTGAGCACAGTCAATTAGCCACTCCTGCTGGTGTGGCACACCTGTTAGAGGGCAGCTGATTGTCCCATCCCCTCCCCGTTCAGCCAGGCCAGTGTCTCTGGGGAGCTCCACAATGGGATAAAACACACAACACATGCTAAAAACTACTAAAAACATGCACTTAATTAAATAAAGTTATAAAAGTCACGCATGCAAATAAAAACACAATTCCCACTGTGTGACATGTATACCTCAGACATGTCAGAGTCCTCTCATCTGCAGAAATATTCAGATGATTCTGCAGTTGTCTGGTGTATCAGAGATGGACAAGAGACCAAGGAGACATGGATGATGGACCACTTTGTGGAACGGTGTAACAATCATCTTAAATCTGAACGAAGAAGATGATTATTGTGGATTTTATGAGCAGCAGGATCATATCAAACATTTTTTCCATCATGGGAGAAGAAGTGGAGATGGTGGAGGGGTATAAATACCCCAGTGTACAAGAAGACAGATCAGACTGGACTTCTCAGAGAAGCTAAGATCCTTTAGTGTTTGCAGCAAGATGTTAAATGTCTTCTGTAAGTCTGTTGTGGAGAATGAAATCTCATCTGAGGTCATATGCTGGGGTAGCAGCATCAGAGGCGAAAAAATGCTGACTCTGATCTTGGGGTTAGATAAAGGAGGGTGCTTCTTAATACCATGAAGAACATGATGAAGAACCATGAACATCCTCCAGACAAGACAGTATGACTTCGGTTTATCCAGATCTGCTGCAACACAGACTGTTACAGAAGATCCTTCCATTCCACAGCTGGAACCAACTATGATAACTATGAAGAAACTTTGATGATTAGTAACTAAAACATCGAATTTCTTTTTTTGAATAATAAAGTATTCTGAATTTAAGAAACTAGACATTCTGATATAATCAAATTCGCAAATGTGGTGAAGAACATCCTGATTGCAGCTTAGGAGGAAAACCACTTATGACACCACACACACACACACACACACACACACACACACACACACACACACACACACACACACACACACACACGAGTCTGAAAAAAGCCTGTAGCTTGTGATTACATGGCAGCCTTCCCAGAAGCAAATCTAGAGTTACTTCGCTTTCCCCAAGCACCGTTTTTTCTATTCTACACGAAGGCAAAAAAAGAGGAAAAAGAAGCAAAAATGAGGGTGAATTAAAAATGAAGTCGTTCTGGGTAGCTAGAGGAAGTGAGAGATGCACGAGAGGAATGCAAAAGGCAGCGATAGAGTCGTTCAGGTATGCGATTATGCAGACATCTCTGCAGACCTTGACTGAGTCTGATCTGTCCGTGCTAATGAACCTAGCAGAAGACTTGAATCCATCAGCAGCATGTTTTCTTTTCCTTTTCTTTTTTTGGTGTAGATTTTATGGAATTTTAATTACAAACACATGGCTGGTGTGCATAAATGTTTCAACATATTGATCAGCCGAGTGCAGCGCAGGCTTGTCTGACAGGCCCCGAGGATACTAGGCTTGAGAAATGCTTTCCCCAAACCTTATTTTTCTTAAAAACCAGAGTTAGGCGGAATTCTCCAGCAACTTTCATAAGGCAGGCTCTTAAACAAAACGCTGTCAGGAAAGGACCGTAAACGGTTTTACAGTCAACCCAAGAGTAAACACAGTTTACGAGCATCAAGGTTTAGTCCAAGTGAGGTCTGTGCTTTTTTTTATTATTTCTTCTTGGAGAACACATTCCCTCATTCTAAGTTTGTTTCTGCGCCTGAATAAAAAACACGCTGGAGCTGGTTTGACAGCTCGCGACGCGGGGCGCTCCACATGTTTGTGTGCGACGCAAAAATAAATGCAGCACCAGAAATGGAGGATAAGATATCTGCAAGAAAAGCAAAGCCTAAGCTGGAAGTAAAAAAGAGAGGGAGAAAGAAGATGGAGGGGCGGAAAAGGTGCAAAAGTCTAGCAGCAAAAACATGCCTGCAGACTTTCAACAGAGGAGAAAGAAAAGAGGATAATGAGCAAAGTCACTCAGCCATGATGGCAAGCGATGTGGGCATTTGCTTATTAACACACACAGATCCACACACATCTCTGCAAACATACTCACCGTAGAGTGCACGTGTTGTGCCACGTGCACTCCCCGCATCACTTTGTATATAAACACGTTAACTTTATGCATGGAAATGGTGGCTTCTGGAGATGAAAGCTCGTCAGATCACTGGCTGTTCCCTCGCACAGTCGTAACCTATCTAGCTTAGAAGTGTGTGCTCGTACCATCGACGGGTCCACTGGGAAGCTGGGAAGTCTCTTTGTTCTGTTTTGATGTGCTGTATTTCTAATACATGTATTCCAGCTCTCAAACTGCAAAAAAAAAAGTTTCCTGGCTTGGCTTTTGATTAAAAAACTTATTGAACCGTAGGCAGCCTCAGAACGGTTCCCAAATTAATTAGTGAGCATCTAACAAGGCCAAGACCTCCTCAAAATAATCCCAACCAGAGCAAAATCCAGGCAGGTGACTTAATACCATGCGGAGGTCCTGGAAACAGGTCGTTTTGGGCTTTATTATAATCTGGGGACACTTTATCATTAATTTGCATTATTGTGCATCATTTTCCAATAATGTAGTGAATGAGTTTGTTGGGTTAAACCATGTCAGTTTGGACCTAATGAAAAGCAGCAAGTGAGAGAAAATCTTTAAAAGAAAAATGTATCAAGTTTCCAACAAAAAACTTTTCTTTAAGTTGTAACAATAAGAAAAAAGTGTAGCTTTGTGTTACACAAAAGTGCTACAACCACTCCTCCTACGTCCATATGCAGCCTTTACCACCTTTTTATACTGAAGGACACATTGTGTGCTTCTCGCAGGCATTAAGGCTGCAACAATAACAGCGGTATCCGATGCCCTCGGGGCGAGAACACGCTGATATGCAAACAGGAGAAACAAAAACTGACATTTCCCTCTCAGTGGTCAGTTTTGAGGGACCTTTAGAGGTAAAAGCTTCAGAAATAACCCACAGAAAACTTTTTTTTCATCAGATCAGTAAAATACCTCTCAAATATCTGTTGTTTATCACAGGGCCTTTTTTATCTGCTTCTCTAAGACATCATTTGTCTGCTTGGTTTCTAGAGATCTTTGCAGCGATGCAGTTGTGTTTCTAATAATTACTCAATTATTTACTCTTCCTTCACTCCCAAAAACAGGAGCAATAAAAATAGAATCCAAGTTGTTACAAACTTGAATAACACCATACCACCTTTATTTAAGATGCAACAGCAAGGACGCACAAAGTGCTGTACAGAAAAACAACATCACTAAACAAGTGAACCATGCCAGATCAACACAAGATCACACATAAAGCCAACATCTAAAATAAGCACACCAAACATGAAAGACAGTAAAGAAATGTCACTTACCAACTAAAATAAATCATTTTCCACATTAAAAGCATGGAGATAAAAGTGAGTTTTTAGGTGAGATTTAAAAAGAGAGCAAGGAGGTGTGCCTGGCCTGCAGCAGCAGAGCATTCCACGGTTTGGGAACTGCAACTGCAATGGCCCTCTCCCCCTACTCACTCACCGCACCTTTGGCACCCTTAAGGCTAGTTGATACTTCTCCGTCTGCGTCAGTACAGACATGCAACGCCATTATAGGGGCTCTCCAACAGGCTTGCATGGACGGACGGAGTAGGACCCACTTTTCTAAATATCCGTCAAAAGCAATGAAAACCACAAGCTTGTGATTGGTCAGGACGCCGCTTCCTTTAACTTTGTCAACAGCACCACATTCCCCCTCAGAAAAATAAAACGAGAGCCGAAGATATCTAGCGACCATCACGGAGCAGATTGAAGAACATGTTGTGGAAAACGTCTGACGATTTAAACGTTAATACACCCGTTACTGAAGGAGTGCAAAGGTATGCAGCAAACTTTTTATTTGTGAAATTACAGGAAATGTGAGTTTAGAGGTGAGGTGGAGGACAAATTTGTCCATGTTAGTCTCTGAAATACATAAACGCAATATAAACACACTAGAGACATGACTGCAATAACGGCGGGATGCGCCAGAAAAGCGCTACGCCCTCTGCTGTCCTGGCGGACAATTGCTTCACAACACTGACACCAACGGAGAAGTATAAAAGGAAAACATCTTCGTCAATCAGGTGTGAGCGCAAAGTTGCTGATGGAGAAGTATAAACGAGGCTTTAGCGGCAATCAATCCACGGATCTCAGGGGACGAGGCTGTGTGTAGGGCTGAAGAAGGTCTGAGGAGTTAATAGCTTTAAAAACAAATAAAAGGAGTTTCCTAAAAGAGACGGGCAACCAGTGAAGCGAGGCCAGGATTGGTGTGATATGCTAATGATCTTTATTGCTAACTGCAGAAAAATGAAAGATGAGTAATGATGATCTCTGCCTCGGTCTGATTGTTTGTCTGCCTTTCAGCAGAATGTCTCATGAACCACTGGACACATTTTAATAAAACATCTTCATTGGATGTCGATCTGCAAGTGATTATGGGCAATGTGCCATTTTTCAAATAATCAAAGCCTTTTATTTGGATGCATCACTACATGGATTCTTTAGTTCATCTGATTGTTATCTGTATACAAAACTATTTATAGCCCAGCTGTGTTCATGCTGTGTCCTGCTGCTCAAATCAAGAAAAAAACTTTAACGGTCATGAGATAGTCACCGTCGCTAGGTTTTTCTGTTATTTCCCTCGCTCACTGGCTTTATTAAAGAGGAGGAAGACTAGCTGATAAAACATACACACAGAAAAACAAAAATTCCTATCCGACGAGCAACAAAAGCCTCACTTTGATGCTGTGAGAACAACCCTTATTTTGAAAATTCCTCACTTTTATTTAAAAATGTTCAGGTTAATATTCCAATCATGCTGCCACTCTTGGTATCAAAGGAGCGGCGGGCACAAGAGAGATATCGAAGGGGGATTATCGGCTAACAAGAGGATCAGAAGCGAGGAAGGACAACACAATGTGAGGAGGAACTTAATTGAATACCAAAGGAGAAATGAAACTACACACAATCTTCTTTGTACTTTAAATTTGACAGTTACCTTTTGCAAACATCCCCACTTTAATCATCTCCTACCCCCCGTTTATTGCCTCAGCTCTTCTTTTCTTTATCTCGCTCCCTCTCTTGTACTCTCAACTCCTTTGTGTCTCCTACTTTGTCTCCTTTCCTCTGCATTCCCGTCCTCGTTACACCGTAATTGGAGCTGGAAGCCTCGAGACAAGCGGCTCAGTGTTCGTCGAGCTGACAGCCAGCCTGTTGGCATCTATTAAGCTTTAATAAGTGAGCAGAATCTGGGAAGAGGAAAGGAGCTGAAGGGAGGACAGAGTGCACAAGCAGCTGCTTTTATTGTCACCCCTGGTAGGACGCAGGAAAACATGGCACAAAAACACACATAACCCAAAACTCTATCTATCCAGCTTTTCATTCTTATCTTAATCCTGTTTTTTCCACCAGCTTAAGACTCCATCTAGATGTTGGGAATCCAAGAAAGACATAAGTATGGGATAAAACAAATTGGCAAAAAAACTGACTGAATGCTCAAATGAAAGAGCTGAGGAAACCATATTTAATCTGACTCCATTCTGCAGAGAAAATGTCAGAACGAGCAGCCGCATGGTACTAACACACAAATCTGTCGGGGCCACTGCCTCTGCCAGAATATGACAGCAGCATTATTGCACCATGCAGGATTTAATCTAAAGTGCCACACTGCAACCTTGAACCGCAGCAGAGATAAATGTCAGAGAGCAACCTTTGCAGCCGAGTGCAGCGAGAACATTTCCAGATGTGGTGCGTGTGAAACCAAACGTTTGTGGTTGATAAATATCTCGTATTTTTTCTGTGGTTGCAGCTCTTCATTTTGGTTTACAAAGTGATCAAGGTTGCGCTCAATCACGTTGTCCAACCTGTGTGAGTTTTGTATTTGTGCGGACGCAATTTTCACCTTCAAATGTGGCCCTGAAACCGTCAGTTTTACTAAGGACTTGAATAAGACTGTCAGTCTTTTTAGATTCGCTTACTGAAAGCAAAAAATGGGAATTGCTCAAACAAAAGTCTGACCTTTGATTGCGCAAAGACCCTAACAATATTTTCAGTAATGAAGAAATTATCTTGCAAGAATCCATTCATAGATGTGGAACAGTGGACCAGAGCTTCATCCCTGTGGAGCTTCTGAGGGGGTCATGGGGGTGTGGTTGTCCAGTTCACATGTGTTTGTTAGAGAACTCAGGACCTTGCTTCCCCCAAGGCATTCTGTAGGGAGTGTCGTGGGAGAAAATGTTGCCGGGGTCACTTTTAAGGCCTCTGTTTATACAACCAATGCCAGAGCTGCATCTGCATTCTTCACACAAAGTCAAGCTTGTTCCCAGAGTGTGTTGTGTCCTTGTCCCTGATCCTGATGTTCATGGACGGGAGCTCAAGGCATGGTCAAGGAGAGGATGGTGTCTGGTTTGGGAACCTCAGAGTCTCATCTTTGCATAGGATCTTGCTCTGTTGGTGTCTTCAATTCACGATCTTAATTACACACTGAAGCAGCAGGGATGAGATTTAGCTCTGCCAAGTTTGTTACCATGGTTCTTATTGTTATGGTGAAGATCTTAATTTACTCGTCCATCTACAGTTCAGCTCTCGTTACCAAAAGAACAGGAACCCAGGTAAGCAGCTGAAATGAGCTTCATTCTGGGCTCAGCCTCAGAGATTAGGTGAGAAGCTTTTTCATCCAAGGGGAACATAGTTGGAGCATCTAATTAGGACACCTCTTGAAGGTTTTTCTGAACTTGTCCCATTTGGATGAGACTGCAAGGCAGACCCACAACTTGCTGCAAGATTTATGTTTCCTTTCTGGCCTGGTGACACCTTGGTGTCTCCCAGGAGGAGCTGGAGAGTCTGGCTGGGGGAGGAACTTTTTGGGCTTTCTGGATCTTTTCTCTCCATAACCTGGCCTGAGATGGATGGATATATAAAATCCTTAATGTGTAAAAAACAGAATAAACTAAAAATGAGCTGTTATGAGATCTAAATAATGAGCTTTCATCTGTGATCAGAGTAAGTTTCACTAGTAACCAAGTTTAAACATCCAGTTGGACTAAGTTAACTGTTTAAAACATTTAAAAATTAATTTCTGAAGTCATGTGCCAGGACCTGCATCCAGAGAGAAAAAAAACTCAAATTTGAACAAAGTTGGTATTCAACAGCAGCGAGAAATGAGGAACAAGAGGGTCACGGCTTTGAACAAAAGAAGAAATTAAAAACTAATTTAGCCTAAATTAACCTCACACTTTGATAGGATGTGATCAGAAAAACAGAATTTTCTCAGCTGAACTGAAACCTTCTTGTAACATGATTAATAGGTTTATATCTGTGTGTATCACTGAGCTTTTTGACTGGTGATGAAGGTCTAATTAGCGTTGAGAAGGATATCGATTCACCAGCACAGCCAGCTGATTAACAGCAGGTCTCAATCAATATAAACGGGAAACTAGTTGAGAGTATGGATGTGCATCGAGGATCTTTTGTCTGAGATGTAATTACAGGTGACAGGAGATGAAGGAATGGCTTAATAAATGTCCGGTCTTTGTTCGCTCGACTTTTAGTGAGCAGTTATGTTTTAAAGGCGCTGCTGTAAAGAAATGCAACTCAATAGTTATGTGACAGAATAAAAAAACAAAACGCAGACAAGCCTCCTTTAAAGGTTAGATAAAACACTTTTACTTTTGAAGCAGCCTAATCATTACTTTTGTCACTTTTAATTTACTTGTGAGCAACTTCTGACTGAGTGCTGGTGTAAATATTTATGCGCTCTATGTGAGCTGAATATTGATGTGCCAGATTTTGTCAGATGTTTTTGTTTAAGGAAAAAAAAGACATCTGCTGTTGTTGCCTTATTGCTTTTTTCATAGTCAGAGTCAGCACACACGCGATGTGGGCCTGAAAGTTACCAGGCACCAAATATCAAGACTGATAAGCTGTTGATAATTTATTCTGCATGCAGGAAAATCTAAAATCACTCACTCCTTTTTTTAAATCTGGGATAGCATGACATCATCAAGGAGAGGAGGAGATTTTGAAATTTGAACAGCTAAAGCTTCTGCCCCTGCTTCCCTTCAGGAAGGAGCTGAAAGCCACGCCGCATACTGCACATGAGCACTTTTAGCGCTAACAGACAAGTAATGTTTTTGAAATGTCCCTGCTCAGACACACCTGATTCTAACTGAATTATCTCCTCAACCTTCATCAGGTTCTGCAGGAACTGCTAATCACTCGTTTCAAATCTGCTGCGGTCAAGCGAGAAACATCTAAAACTGACAGGAAACCGATACTCACGATGGTAGCACCCCTGCTAACGCTACAACCGGCTAAAACAATAGCATAAGTTTGAACGCTACAATAGTCCCTTAGCTCCAATACACAAAAGATAAAGCTGTTATCGTTTGCTTCATTCCTCTTCCACCGTTAGCTTAAAGTTTACAGACGAACATCAATTCAATGCAGATCGAGTTAGCATTCAAGCTAGGTTGGTGTGCTAAGCTAACTGTGCTTCAGGGGTCACCCTTCAGTGCATGCTGGGAAATAGAGTGCATTCTCATTGGTGTAGGCCAGGGGAGGGGCTTAGGTGAAATGTAAATTATGAAAGATGACCTATTTTATATGATAGAACAGAGTCAGTCACATTTAAGCATTTTTTGAGTTACTTAAAACATTTAAACTATGTACCCCAGCTTTAACCACTTTTATTCAGTATAGGAGGTGACTAGTGCCTAAAGCAGGTGAAAGGCAGGGGACATCCTGGACAAAACTTCTATAAGCACTGATGGCCCCTTTCTATTAAATGATGTATTGTGTTGTGAACAAAAACAATATTTATCCATAAATTCATTTTTGATTTATTTTCCCACATAATTACTTATTTTCAGGATCATTTCTTCATGACTTTGTTTCAAACAAATTCCTATTTATCATAGTTTAGTTCTTTTTACTGTTTTGCAGTTGAAAGTTAGTTTTGAGTCTTTGCCTTTTCTGATGTTTGCTTTTTAACAAGATAAGCTGTAGATTTTTTTAGCCTTTCATCTTGCTGTTTTTTTATTAGTTATTAGCTGAAGGGGTTTAGGACTCCTCCGCCTGCAGGATGCAGCTGCGTTTTGTGATGCTGAGCAGGACTACTGTACATCTCTGTAATTACAGTAAATTACTGCAGGAAAAGGTTTCTTGAAATCGCTTGTTTAAACTTCCTTGTCAGACTGTTGTTACACCTGTTGTATGTTTTTCATTACAAATGTTGCTCCTTGGTCACTATACTGAGTTTGTATTATTATTAACTCTCAGCTTCCTGTTTGTGCATAGAAAACATTTAACACGTATAACATCACCTCTGGTGCAATGCTAAAGTCTCTAACAGGGTTTAATTTGCTATTCCTCAGTTTAATGTCGACGTGTAGGGTAACACTAACTACTAAAGCCACGAGCCACATTAATTACCCATTTTTCTGTCTCATACCAGAAGATCTTCACCACAATCAGCTCCCTTTGTCCCCATTAAAGACTTTGTCAGATGTTAATTTTTGTACAGTTTTCCTGCTGAAATGTATTCTCCCTCCTATTCGTTTCCTTTATTCTGTCATGTGCAGCTTGTAAGTGAGTAAAGAGTTCCTTCTTCCTATTAATGATATCCATTTATTTTCTGTGAAAAAGGATTTATCTTCCTGTCCTTGTGGAGACACCGTTGGTGCTGTAATTTAACAACCATTATTACTGTTTGTTTAAGGCCCCAAATACTCCAGTTTGCTTTGGGCAACTCTCTGTCTTTCTCTTTCTCCCTCTCTTTTGTAATACGCTCCTTTATCCTTCATCTGCTTTTCCTCCAATTGTGCTTCCCTTGGCACAGTTTCATTGTATTCACTGCTGTTGGTCCCAGGAGCTCGCACAGACAAAAACAACTTTTCCTCTGGCGTTTTTCTAATTGATCCACAGCAGCAAGTGCTATAATCATAGTTTCAATAATTCATCCCTATTCCACAAGAATGGAAGCGATTAAATGTACTTATTCAAAAGATGATAGGGCTTTATACTTTCATTTGCAGACATAGTACTTTACCTGGAAACACACAGCGATGCATTCATTCATCCAGGACTTTGGATTAGACAGAACAAGTAGACGTTCGTTTGATATAGCAAAATGGAAAACATTTCAAGTTTTTTGCAAAAACACTTATTTGTTCTCAAAACAAAAACCTAAATCTAAATGTGTGGTAAAGTAACTGAATGAGGGAACGATGGAGATCGATAGGCGGATTGGTGCGTCTGCAGTGATGTGGGCGTTGTTCTGGTCTGTCGTGGTGAAGAGAGAGCTGAGTTGAAAGGCAAAGCTCTTGTTTTACCGGTCGATCTACATTAAAAAAAAAAGAGTTTTCTCTGCAGGGTGTCTGGGTTCTCCCTTAGAGAAGCTCAGTCATCCGGGAGGGGCTCAGAATCTCAATATTAAAAGTTCATCATTTTAGCTACTTTATAAGCAAACTGATAGAAAGTTTAGTGACGTCTTTGAAACGTGCAGCAGAATTGTAACAAATATTAAATATTATGCATCTGACTTTATTCCAAAATGTCAAAATTTCAGACCTTTCATTAATTTTTGCAGTTCACTTCTGATTGTCAATGTTAGACTCTTCTAATGTTAAACTTTTCACCTTGTTAGTCAGTATTTTCATTACACTCATTTAGTTTTCTATTAGCAGAATCCATGCAGCTCCTCCTGTGCTTCACTGTCTGACTTGTTTTGGTCAATAAACAAATAATAAACAACTGAACACACGGATGTGTCTAAATAAAACCTCATAACTTTTTAACATTTTTTCCACAACCTTCAGCAAAACATACTTTTCAGTTTTGTTTTTCTATTAGATTTTCTGCTTGTTGACATTAATGTTGTGCAGTGTCCTTCACACTGCCGGAGCTCTCGCCATGAAATCTGATTTCTGCTGGGTCTGAGCCACGAGTCTCAGCTTTTCAAAGGCAGAATCTGAAAGTGATGCTTTTGTTCATGCTATCACTTTATTGTAATGACCTCCTCAGCTTTGATAAATGGCATTAAAGCTCTGATACACCATCTGATCACAGCTTGAAACAACTTTTCATCTTTTTACCGTCTTTAATTAACACTTTAAAAAGATTTAAAATGTAATTCTCTCATGTGGATAAAAGATAAAGAAGATCTGAAGTTTGCAAGTTTTTGAAAACTTTTTAGTTTCCCCTCCAGAAGTGTTGTTTATACTTTTATTAAATTATATATAATCTGTTTAGATATCATTTAGATGTAATGCAGTTACTGGAATCTCATGTGGTTTTGAGTAATTTCATTTCATTTCTTAGCAAATATTGCACGAGTATTTGTTCTCACCTGTGTTTACTATAACTGGAGCAGAATTTTATGGCTTGAAAACATTTGGTTATTACTCACCATTAACGCTACTTGGCTTCCCTCCCTGTAAAGCTAATGTTGTGAAACATGTTATGGTTGAGAGCGATTCTCTATCAGGAAGGCCGTCGTTATAGCCATTAAAATCACCCTCCACTTAATGTAATGAAGCCAATTAACCAGAGCTACCTTGGCTGGAACGCATGCTCCCACCCACCGAGAGCACAGAGAAAAGAAGTCGTTTGGTTTGGCCGTTTGTGAACTCCCACATGCCTGACGCAGGAAACACTTACGCCATTAAGATGGTTGCAGCAGTTAACTGATGGCCTTCTCTCTGTGTGTGATTGTATCTCTACGCAGGAATGCTGTTCCAGGAGAGTTTTACCGAGGAACCCGATGGTCTGGTGTCGGTAAACCTGCTGGTGGTGTCTGCGGTTTCAGCCTTCTCCACGGGAGCCATCCTCTCTGGTCTCACCGTCTGCTGGATCATGAGTCATCGGCACCGTCACTCCCGAGGGTCTGGAGCCAACGGCAGCCGCCGCAAAAACGACAAAGAGCAGAACATGCTGGGGCAGGGTCGTAGCGGGTCAGTTATGAGCGTTACAAGAACCAGCGGAGGCGAGAGACGCCGGTCGCAGGTTGATAACCTGTTTGTGATGCCCAACGGATGGCCTAAAGGAGAGATGGACCCAGGTTTACTGCCTACTCCTGAGCAGACCCCGCTGCAGCAAAAACGAGTCATGCGACTCCCCGACGGCGACTGGGACCCAAGCCAGACCTTCCTCACCTCTGTAGGGACGCCCTGCCCCAACAACGCCGTCATCTACTTGAGCTCTAAGTTTCTGCACGGAGGCGGAGGAGGTGGAGGCATAGTTCGGATAGAGGACCCAGGGGAAGTGGTGCTGCCCCCTCACACAGATCGCCAGCGTTACCTGATCCTTGCCACCCAAAGGGGGGAGCACGGTGGCAACCGTCCCACCGGCAGCCTGAGGAACTCTGCAGGGGAGTACATCTACCCCGCCACGCCACAGGATTCGCCGGATCGTCGCAGGGTGGTTTCTGCTCCCACTCCACACATGGACTACGGGGAGCCTCGCTGGAGTCACGAGGCGCTCAACTACAACAGCAACAATGGCGTTCCCTATCACTCTCAGCGCCAAGGCCTCATCAGGCCCGACATGCACGGGCCGCGGGGGCTGGGGGAGCTGGCTGAATTCAGCCACCTTCTGGGGAAGAACATGGGAGAGCACGCCCCCAGTGGCCAGTGAGATGATGTAGGTGAGCTCTCTCTCTGAAAACTCATTCCCACCACCGGAAAACTCTGCAGACTCACTGTCCTGGTCCAAACGTCCAAACTTTCTGTCCTCTCTCACTGTCATTTAATGTTCTGACATCATTCAGCTTATTGAAGAGAGAGGCAGAAAGGAAAAAACAACATTGAGAAGAGAAAATTCTCCAAACTGAGGTGTTTCTCTGTTTATAATGCGCGGAGTGTCCCCTTCTGTTCCTTCAGTGGTGCCGCTCACAGCTCACCACAGGACAAGAAACAAGGTCAGGAGAGGGGTCGCAACAAAAGAGGAAATCTTCTGAAGACAGTTTGAAGATTTTTAGAAAAAAAAGGACACCTTTGCTTGCAGCGCCAAATGTGAAAAAGCCTCTCTCCACCACTTCTGTTGACACGATGGAGCTCCTATGGGAGTGAAATTCTGTTTGCCGTTTTTTTCAGACAACAATGTGCTTTATCTTGGATTTGAAATGAGACAAAACTGTTGTAGCTGTGCCAGAGGGCATCGACTCTCTAAAAAACAGAAAAAAGAAAAAAAAATCATGCAGTATGTAAGTGTGTGGCCACAACAACCCCAACCAGCGTCCTGTGTTAACTGTGAAGTTTGGCTATGTAATGAAGTTGGTGAAAACATTGTTTATAGAGATTTTATTGTGTCTACTTGAAGCTTTTGTGTGTTTACCAATCAAAAGTTTGAAAGGTTGACCAGTTAGGGCTCAGGCTTACTTTGTATAGAGCCACAACGAAGTCAAAGGAAGCAATAATTAGCAAAAATCAAATGACAATGAAGAAAAAGCCAATTTAATTTAATATTTTTATAAAACTAATCTTTACAGCAATGGTGACTGAAGCTTATGGACGATAGGTAGAGCAGGTTTCTAGGAAAAGGACGGTATGTCCCTCACTGCCTCTCTGTATGCCTGGGTCTGACTGACCTGACCCTGAGGCCTCCCTGGGCCCAGCAGCGCTTTAGAAAGTGGGAACGTGAGCTCTGGCTGTCTGGCGATCTGACCGTGGCTGGGAGGCTCGGCCACTTGGGAGCTCCATTCAGTCTCCTCTGCCCGACACTGAACCTCTTTGTGCCCCAGACGCAGGAAGAAACCGCAGCAACAAATAACTGTTAGAAGTCAGGGACCTAAGCCGCCAACACAACCTCGCTGAATACCAATAAGGAGAAGCGAAGCTCCATCCCGTCATGTCAATCAGCCAATCAGGCTCGCCCATGTCTCTTGTGAACCGATCGGGGTGATGAATCACCGGTGGACAGGTACAGGAAGCATCTGGTGGCCGAAGCTAAGGTGTGGGTCAGTGTTGGTGCAAAGCTAACATCACAATGCTCATCCCTGGTGGCCTCGTCCTCTTCTTTGAGTGTATTCCCCAACAAAAACTAGATAAAGAGAACAGATGGTCATGGGTATACTTGGGCGTGGAGTTTTTCTTTCACCACACTTGTATTCTGTTTGTGTCTGCTCTCGTCCGTTCTTGATTCAAACGTAGATATGGTCAGCTTTAATTCATCTGGGTCACCGTGTCATAAAGGTGGTGTGTGTGTGTGTCAGCTTGTGTGTGAGAGTCTCTTAGGACTTGTATACATCGTGTTCCTCACACTGAGAGCAAAAAAGAAAATCAGCTTTGATCCATTTTAATCTCATTCTCACTTTTCCTTCTTTTCAACCCTGCTGTGTTTTCCGTTAGCATCTGCCCAACATTTACAAACGGTAGCTAACAATGTCGGACTAATGTGTGGGAACGACCTGTTCAGTGCAACGTAGTTAAAGCATTATACTGTACTTAGTGTTTCTGAAGTACAGAAGCAGACTTTTGCTTGTAATGCTAAATATTCCCACTATATATATATATATATATATATATATATATATATATATATATATATATATATATATATATATATGTATATATATATATACAGTACAGGCCAAAAGTTTGGACACACCCTCTCATTCAATGTGTTTTCTTTATTTTCATGATCATTTAGATTGGTAGATTCTCACTGAAGGCATCAAAACTATGAATGAACTCACGTGGAGTTATGTACTTAACGAAAAAGGTGAAATAACTCAAAACATCTTTTATATTCTATTTTCTTCAAAATAGCCACCCTTTGCTCTGATTACTGCTTTGCACACCCTTGGCATTCTCTCCATGAGCTTCAAGAGGTAGTCACCTGAACTGGTTTTCCAACAGTCTTGAAGGAGTTCCCAGAGGTGTTTAGCACTTGTTGGCCCCTTTGCCTGCACTCTGCGGGCCAGCTCACCCCAAACCATCTCCTTTGGGTTCAGGTCCGGTGACTGTGGAGGCCAGGTCATCTGCCGCAGCACTCCATCACTCTCCTTCTTGGTCAAATAGCCCTTATGCCTTCAGTGAGAATCTACCAATGTAAATGGTCATGAAAATTAAGAACACACATTTGAGAAGGTGTGTCCAAACCTTTGGCCTGTTCTGTGTATATAATAACACAGGCCTCTTTCTACTATTTCTGAATCTTCCCACAACAGCAAATATGATCTCTCAATCCTCAGTTTTTCAGAAACCTTCCAAAAATAAATTTGTCAGTTTCTTCATATGTCCTTCCACTGATATTAAGACATTTTTAAAAGATTTTTTCTTTATTTGAGGAAAGCCATAAATTCCTTACAGCTGTGGTTTACTGAAAAACAATTTTTTAATGATTATTTCTGATTATAATCGGTCACTCTGAGATTTTCCTGCAGGCTGAACATGAAAATAGTCTCCTACACCTATCTCCTGCATTAGCTTCTGATAGAAAATAGACAGTTTAAAAATCCTGACAGATCTACATCACGCTGTCACTGAACATTCATGGACTCACCCATCTTGACTCTTGACGGGGAAGGCTGTTGTTGGTTTAGCGTCCAGGAAACAGCAGAAAATGTCTCGGCTAGTAGAAGCTAACCGTTAGCATTAGCAACTCCACCATACAGCAGAACTCCTTCAGGCTTGTGTTATTTGTAGAGATAAAACATCAACGTTGCAAAACAGAGTCAGTGGTAGAGTCGTGTTGCTGTTACCCAATCTGAGGCAAGATGTCCAAATATATGGAAAAACACTCCAAAACCTGCCGTCTGAAGCTTAGCTGTCATGTGGGTGACTTCTAGTTCCTGGAACTGGTGCACCGGTATATTTTTTCCCCCTGAGATAAACGTACAAAGCATTCTTTCCTACCAGAGCCCAATGAAAATGAACTGATTAAACGAGTGAACCACACCTTTAATAAAACTAAAAAAAAACAACCGCGAGTAACCCAGTGTCCAGATTGAAGTCCACGATTGTGAATCTAAATTAAAACTTTTAGGTATTTTTTGTGCATTCATCATATATTTGCTGAACTTGTTTCTATTTGCACTTACATTTATCGAGGTACCAAGATGTTTAAAGCATAAAACGTTAATGAAGTATTTTATCACTGTCTTTGCAGATGTTTACTTTTGTGCACTAAAGAGCTTGACCACCTGTTATCTGATTGTTCCAATCCTAAACATCCATGTACAATTGACATTGTTGTGGTAACTTATAATAAACTGTTTTATCCTTTTCCTTCACCAGCTTTACTAAGTTCAGAGTCATTTAGGGAGTTCTGAAGAAAAAGAAACACCTGAAATAGTCTGGATCACACGGTGAGATAAGCGTGCGACCTGGCTGCTCTTTTCTTTACTTTCCTCTTTCTGTTGCTGCTTTTAAAATCCCATTCACCGCAGGAAACTAAACACCAAACCACGAACTTCTGCACAGAAAAAAGACTAAATTTGATGAAAGCTTTGGTTTGTACAATAACGTAGACCTGCTTGTTTATTTTAGGAAGTGAACTTTAAACATCTACAAAGAATAGTTTTGACATTTGCTGTCTAACAGGGCAGTTGACCAACAAATTGATTTGTGAGGGGAAAGTAATCACCAAAAGAACAATTTCATTCTTTTCCAATCACAAAAAGTGCCCAGAAAAGAAAATTATGATCTGTAGCTATTTTGTTGTGGCTCCAATCTTCCAAGAATAAAGCAAAGCAGCAGCAACAAGAGGCTGCTTAAAGAGAAGTTAGCTGTAGCTGCATCGGTAAAAGCAATAGTTGGGATTTTTTGGGTTCTGCGATGAAGTTATGAATGCTTACTATCTGACCAGTTAGAGTAGGAGAGGTTCTAGAGTAACAGACTCTTTCACATCGAATGCGGTCCGGTTTCCGTACGGCTTCCAGACGCACGCTGACTCCGGTTTGAGTTCTGAACGTCTCCACGTATCTGCTCCCACAAGAGCACCAAATGATTAGAAATTTGACACAATACATTTAAAAATATACCTGTAAAAATAACATGAACTATCCTACACTGAACTGATGTCATTAATAACAAAACAAAAGCCAGCTAAAGTAATGCGACGCTGGTTTTATTTTGAAATATACCGTATGTACCTCGCTGAAACACGTCTCACTTCCTGTCTGGCTCATGTCATTTCTTTAACTTCATGACAATCTGCATGTGGCGCCTGGACGAAAGACTCCATGTTGGAACTTTCCAGAACTCCACGTTCAGATCTGCTCCACACTGCAGCCGGTGTGAAAGAGGCTTAGCTCGCTGTTAGAGACGCACACTTCTAAGCAAACATCAACAACAATAAAAGCATTGCCTTTAACTACTTCAAAGTTTTAATGTGCAATTAAAACTATTTAATAACTATAACTAAGTTATGGTTGCTTTGGATACAACAGCATTTCAATACATTTTAAAATAAGTTTTAAACTATTTAGTAAAAAATATGTTGATGCCTTAGTTTTCTACATCATGACATCATGAAAGTGTTTGTCTCAGCATCTGTTTTCAACTTCATAAAAATACATTCATGTTTTGGTTCTACAGCTTTCATTAAACTAATTTATAACAAAAAATCCAAACTTATTAATGCTTAGGTTCTGCCCTCAGCAGGTGGGCAACAGGGGGTCCAAGCTTGCTGTCAGGGTGGCACTGGCTGACCCTGGACCCCCCTAGAACCGCCCCTGGGTTTGAGAACGCTCTTTGAACAGCCTTAGTTTGGAAAAATATATATCCATTCTGACAAGACTGACAGGCTAACGCAGGTCCCAGTGGAGCTAGGATCTAAAAAGATTACAAAACCACTCCAGTATCAAAAAATATCAGATTCTATTGTGTGAAAATTAATTTGCATCAGTAATAAATGGGATAATTTATAAAACTAAACAATGAGAGAGATTTGAGATCAAAGGGAGGTCAGGCAGGCACACGTGATTTCACTACATTTCCGCCTTAGTACCGCATTAGTACAGTGCATTCTTTACACACTCCACCCAGAATCAGGTCATTAGCATCAAGGATATGGAGATTTGTCCCTCATCTCTTTCCTCTGTCCTGCCCGCCTCCATTGTGGCGTGAGTGCTGCGTGTTTCTGAGTGAACGAGGCCTCTCGATCTTGGCCGGCGTGCCCACTCAGCCGTGTCCTCGCTCTGCATCTCCTCTGGTGTTTCACTAAACATGCCTGATTAAGCAAAGTAGATGCCCAGCCCTCTAATGTGGCCCTGAGAAGATTACTGCAGACACATCGGCCCTGAGAGGGGAGCTACTCGTTCAACCAGCTCGTTTTGACCCTTCGCTTACCACCAACCGCACACAAACACACACTCACACACACATGCAGGCCATTTAACAAATTGGGAACGTAATTGAATTAAGGGCAGAAACGGAGCTTCGGGCTTGACACGGGCCGACTCAGACTGGTTCGAGGAAAGATTCAGTACATCATGATGTTATCTCACCGACTGCACAATTTGATTACCTTAGTTCAACATTACAAGGCAGCTAAAGAATTCTGGAGCAACCTCACAGAGGAGAGTCTGTTTATCAGAAGCCATCATCCTCCCTCGTCTCTACATACTTCATGGAACTCCCATAACTCCCTTTTTAACAGCTGCACTTTGTCTCGTTCCTTAAGGACCCTTTGATTGTTCGCAGACTATCAGTGGAAAAATGAAAGTCATGTTTTCATTTCCTTAAAGGTTTTTCTGGGTAATTTAATGAGTCAGAGACAGAAATCAAAGTAACACTCACTTAAATTTGCATCAAATCCAGTTTTATAAGACATTTTGAAACCACTCATGCAGAAAATGACCTTTTTCATATAAACTAAAAAAGTAGCATTCATTATTTCTTCATAGTCTGCATGTCCTTTTCTACAAAACACACCTTATGTTTCTATTCCTCACATTGTGTCTGTGTGTGTGTGTGTGTGTGTGTGTGTGTGTGTGTGTGTGTGTGTGTGTGTGTGTGTGTGTGTGTGTGTGTGCGCTTGTTGAGCATCTTTGTGTGTTGGGGTTGTTTTTACCACATGGCCCTGCAGTGTGTCCCCTCCAAAGCCAACAACTGCCACTCTTGCCCCCCACTTTACCTGCTTAATGCTCAGGGGACTGAGTTGTGTTTAAACCAACAACACATCAAACCAACGTGTGAAAGGGAGAAGCACAAAAATGAGATTTTAATTAACTTTTGCATTCTTTTCTGTGTTTAGATGTATTTAGTCAGCACTGATTTTTTTTCTCTGTCATGTTTTTTTTATTATCGTTTGTTTTTGTGGTAAATAATTAGTTAAAATTTATATTGGATATTACTGTGTATGAGTTTTGATGATGATGACAATGAAGCGGAAACTGATGACTATCATGATAATGATAATTATTATTATTATAATGAAGCAGTACTGTGAGCACCGAAGTGTTGCGTCCTGTTTGGATGCAGAAAAAGCGTAAGAGAGGTTGGATTAACAGACAAAGACTGGAGTCTCCTGCTACTGTGAAGGACCCTACTGTCCTGTGCACCCCCCCCCCCCCCTTCATCAGCCCAGGGGGTCTTGGGGGACAGATGTCGTCAGACGACAACACATGTCCTTTCTACGTGTACATAACCTAAATCCTTACATGTAATTTCAGTGCAGTAGCTGCATGACTACACAGCCTCTGTGTGTGTACAGAAGTAGCGATGTGTGAATTTGTACAGTACATACAGGTGTGTGTGCTTGTGTCTGCAAAGAAATCTGTTTGTTGTCACGCAAAAACACAACATGTGCATGCACCCTTCGACAACTGCACAGAAAGGCATACACTGACCACACACACACACACACACACACACACATGGACACACTCCAGCAGTTGTTCACCGTTCTCCACGATGTCCTGAGCTCTGCCTGTCACTCCTCATGGAGACTTTGCTCTGTGTTAACTTTCTTATTCTAATAAACCACTCAGACGTTTCTTTTTCTAAGTCGTTATTATTTACTCTGTTGCCTCTGAGTTCCCTACCATTTGTTTTAGTTGTAAATGAGCATGTTGATTACTAGAGTCTTTTACAAAAGAATTGGTTTCTGTTCATTTTCATAAATTAATTAAATTAAAAGGTAATTAAAGTGCACAACAAAAACATTCGTGTTAGTTTGCTATTTTTTGGGGAGGTTTTTAGTTTTTGAAGAAATTAATTTTAAAGTTATTTAATCATTCATTTAAAGTCTTCTGCAGGGTTCTGACCTCAATAAAATCCTCAGAATATATTTTTTTAAATGTTATTTTCTAATTCTGCCCTCAGAGATAAATAAATAATTCAAAGGATTTTTTTAATTTGTGTACTAAAATTTAAGAAACCCAAAGGTTAATATGCAGGATTGCTTGTTTTTTCCCATTAACCATATAAAATAATAATTTAAAAAAATTGCTAAATGGCCTATGAAACCATTTTTACAATATATTCCAAAACAGTTTCACTAAGACAAAAAATTAAAACAAAAACTCAGCTTTTTATGCATGAAAACCTTTTTTTTTATATAATTTTTAGCATCCAGATTTGTTCCTTTGAATAATTTCATTGCTTTAATGAGAATAGCACAGGACTTTTATATGAAGGAATAAACAGCTCTGCGGCTTTATCCTGCAGCGTCTTTTTTCCCCTTGGGCCAATTTGCAATAAAAAAAGAGAAAATAAAACAAACTCAGAAAACAAGTCCAATTCAAAATTAAATTGTAATATAATCAGATTCACTATGCTATGCAGAGCCAATTATAAAAATATTCCCTATTCAAGGAAATGAGCAGATTAAATCAGTTCTTCATTGTAATGAAATCAAAGTATGAAGAAACCTTCAGCAGAATCAGGGTGGATCAAAACTTTCAGCTCAAATACTTCAGACTTTTAAAAGTAGTTGACTTCTTTGTTGCATGGAAATATTTGACTTCAGCTTAATACTTGAAATGTTTTTTGTTTTGGAGTGATTTTGTTATATAGAACAAATGTGATCTAAAGACATGATTTAAGCTGCAGGACCTGACGGGATCAGTCCCAGACTGCTCAAAGACTGTGCTGACCAGCTTTGTAAAGGTCACGCACATGTTCAACCTGAGCCTTCGTCTGATTAAGATTAAAGAAAGAAAGGTTAAAGTCTCATTATTCATCATGCACACTGATGTGTGGCAAAATGTGTTTTCTGCATTTGACCCACCCCCTGGGGGAGCAGAAGATGAGGGGAGCAGGAGTGGATGGACATTGACTGCATGGATCATCGACTACCTCACCAACAGGCCACAGCACGTGAGGCTGCACAACTGTATGTCTGAGGTGGTTCTGTGCAGTACTGGAGCTCCGCAGGGTACTGTGCTCTCACCCTTTCTATTCACCTTCTACACCTTAGACCTCACCTATAACACCAGCAGCTGTCACCTCCAGAGGTTCTCTGATGATTCAGTCATTGGATCATTAAGCATGGATCATTAAGCGTCAGTGCTGTCCTTGGGACTGGGTGGGAGGGGGGCGCACGGATCGCTCACTCACACATCCGCTGCAGTCTCATGAGGAAACGTAGCTTTTTGATATAAAGTTTCTCTTCTTCCTGAATATATTTTTTAAAGTATTTGTTAGAAAAAAGTATTCGTAAAAAACATGTTATTTGTGCCTTTCCGAATACCATATTCGGGTTCGGATCCACCCCTACTTCTTACTCACAGTGCAGGGGACTGGTCTGTTCTGGTTCTGCTAGACCTGACTGCAGCCTTTGACACTGTTGACCATCACCTGCTACTGGATAGGTTGATAGACTGGGTAGGCCTTTCAGGAACTGCTCTGGGTGGTTCTCCTCTTATCTGTCTGAGCGTTCCTTCTCTGTGACCATCTCCAAGTTTCAGTCCTCCTCCACCTCCCTAGCCCATGGTTCTGTGCTGGGCTCTCTACTGTTCCTCCTTTATCTGATCCCTCCCCAGCACATCCTGAACTCTTTTAAATGACTCCTCTACCATCTTTAAGCAGATGACATCCAACCATACATCTCCTTTAAGCCCCATGAGATGTCTAAGCTGCAGCTGTTGCACTCCTGCTTAGTCTCTAATAAATACTGGATGGCTGGGAACTTTCTACAGCTGAATGAAGACAAGACTGAGTTTCTCATCTGTGCCCCAGACAAGCTGGTTCCCAAAGTCAGAGACTCTCTTGGTCAGCTTGCTCTCACACCAAACCCTCTGTCAGGAATCTTGTTGTGACCTTTGACCCAGCTCTCACCCTGGATTCTCATGTCAGTTCTCTTGGTCGCTCTTCCTTCTTCCATCTCTGGAACATTGCTAAGCTGAGTCTCATTCTTTCCCGCTCTGAACTTGAGATTGTCATCCACACCTTCATCTCCTCAAGCTTAGACTACTGCAACTTGCTTTTCACTTGTATGAGCAAAACCTCCCTGAACCGTCTACAGGTGGTTCAGAATGCCTGTGCTCAGCTGCTGACCAAGTCCTCCAAGCACACCCACGTCACCCTGCTTCTCTTCCAGCTTCACTGGCTGCTGGTTAACTTCAGGGTTCATTTCAAGATCCTGGTTCTGGTTTTTAGGGTCTTTTCGTTTTTACTTTTTAATCTTAATTTTTCTCTCTCTGTCTCTCTTCTTGTATTTGTAATCATTTTTTATTTATTTTTTGTTGTGCTTGTGAAGTGCCTTCTGATTATTATATTGAGAGGTGCTACAAACTCCTGGAATTGATACCTCAATTTCTACAGAAGTCTTTTACAGCAGAAGAAAATTATTCACGTGTTTCTTAACTGCAGGGTTCATTAAATGCTAAAACCTAGAAACATGTTTTGTAGCCAAAACAATCATTACCAAATAGAATTGGCTAGAAAATCTGTCATTAACTGTCTCTATAAGCTCAGATGTAGAGGAGACTGTTTTTTATCACCTCCACCCATCCTCACCTCCATCTCTTTTCCTCTTCCTCTCCACCCATCTTCTTCACCTCTCTAGGGAGCCTATCAGCCCATTTCACATCTGTTGAGCGGTGCAGGGCTGAGAGGATCTGTCAGGGCTTCTCATTCGCTGATGTTTTATGGGAGTGAAGCCCTTCGGGGCTGCAGAGTTCGAATGACAGGAGCGCAGAGACTGACTGCATGTGCCACCTGTGGGATGATTTACCGCTTGTTTACGCCACGTCAAAAACAGGTCCAATGTCTCGCTGATATCCATCCATCCATCCATCTGTTCATCCATCCATCCATCCATCCATCCATCCATCCATCCATCCATCCATCCATCCATCCATCCATCCATCCATCCATCCATCCATCCATCCATCCATCCATCCATCCATCCATCCACTTCTCTCCTGCAGAAACACTCACTCATTATGATGAATCTGATTAAGAGCTTGAAACTGTGCCAGCAGGTACTCTCTTTGATTTGAGCTCCATCTCATCTGAACCCTAAACCATTCCAGCACTTCATCTCATCATCTGGATTTTCTAAAAAATACTTACATTTTCTAATAAAATAAAATTGGCTAAAATTAACCAAATGACATTTTGACTTTGTGGTTCTTGGAGGACCAAGAATTAGACGCAGTAATGCTCATCTATTTACAAGAAAATCAGTACACTGAGGGGACAATAATGCAGCTTTAAAGATGAATTCCCTTTCCAAGCATGTGGCTGATAAATCAGATTGTGCTGTTTATTCTGACCTTTACAGTCTGGAGATGTGCTCATGAATCATACAGTATTTCACACACATGAATCATAAACTCTGGCCAAAAGCAGCTTTTGCGTCAGAAAAATGTTATCCAGCTTTATTTTCAGCTGTGGACTGCAAAGGTAACACATGCATCTTTATTAAGATTAAACAGAACTGTTGCAACACTTGTGAGTTCACGTCTGTTACCTAGAGCACAAAAAGACACTGCCAGGTTTTGTTTTTAATAAAAAATAAAATAAAAAAGGAATTAAATGTGCAAGTGTTTGTAATGTCAGTCTCAGCCACCAGAGGACAGTGTTTGCTGTAGAAGAGGCTCACATAGCTCACATTTAATGATTACATATCAGTTATCTTCTCCAGCTTTATTATCTAACTAGACACTCATCATCACTTTTATATGCTAATCTGAAATGTTTTAAACATTTTGCTCTCAGCGCTGGAAAACCATTAGAGGGAATGGTAAGAATCTTATGTGATGAACAGAGAGAGAAACGTACAGTAAGAGGGAGATAATGAAATTAAAACCAAGAGATTTGAAATGTGCAATAAAAGGAGACACAAAGGGAGATATGAGTGGAGTCTGATGAGTTGAGAGGCAGGTGCATTAAATGTGATGGTCCTTTAGGTGGATGAAGGGAGCCCTCAGGTGGACGGAAGGAGAAAAACAAAACCTGAGAGGAAACTATTCAGACTCTGTGACTAAAAAATGAAAAGATTCTAAATCTTTTCATTCCAAACATACATTTACTTGCTTTTCTGTGCTTGAACACATAAAGTAATGGAGGATTGTTTAAGTTTTTTACATCAGCTAGAAAAAATTGCATGCAGAGACCTGTTTGTTGTAAATTTAAATTCTTTGTAAAAAGTTGGACTCATCAAACATAATCTCTTGCAAATACAAATAATTAGAATATCTGAAGCTTTCAATGCAACAGAAGGCTGCAAGGAGATAGCAAAGTGTTTTCACGCAGCTGTTTCCTCGTTATGTAATTAAGAGTTTGCAGTTTCAGCAACAGTGTCGAGGCCGAGTTAAGACCTCGAAAAGCAGGACATTAGAAGTGAGCTGCTGACAGGGTTGCTGTAAATGTAGAACAAATGTGACTCATACCGCTGACTACAATAATCTAAAATATGTTTGAATAAAACAGGGCTAGAACAATTAAATATGTGAAGGAAACTGACTCACTTAAATGCAAATTCTTGGTTGAGAATTATAAGAATTTTAAAAATTGCTGAAGATTAAAGCAATTTTTTTAATAATTCATAATCCTAAATGTGTCTGTTTCTCTATTGCAACAATTCTTGACAGCTTAGACAGCTGTGCATCGTGAGTGAAAGTCTCAGCAGCTGTACATGAGGTGTACATCTGCAAATGGAGGAGGGTGTGCTGGCACAATTACAATCACATGATGGTGTGTGTGTGTGTGTGTGTGTGTGTGTGTGTGTGTGTGTGTGTGTGAGTGTGTGTGTGTGTGTGACTGCGGAGGTGTAATTGGAAAATCAGCATGGTAAGAGACTAAATGTGTAGGATTAATTGGCAAATGAGCAAGGTCTGCAGCTGTGCCCTGAGCAAACAGTGTAGGCAGGGCTCAAGCAACTTTAACACAAATAGCTCTGAGATCTCAGGGTTTGTTTGGTTTTTCTTTGCTTTTCAAGCTCACGCTCCAAAACATGTTCAGTAAAAATGTGCCTAACCATTTCAGGGATGTGTGGCTTGTGAGCTGCAAACACAACTGTCTACTAAGAGGGAATGTTTGAAATGCTGCTATAGGCTTCTGTTTGCAGCATCCAAAAGCTTCAGCAGCAGAATAAATCTAGAGGAGATCAAAACGAGGAAGGCTGCTGCAGTGTACTCACAGATTTTATGAAATGCATTAAGATTTGGGTGTAAAAGAGAAAAAGGAAACAGAAGCAACAAAATGAAACAATGCTGTTAAAACAATCATCCTTAGAGTCTTTTGTTACGTGCTGTGCCAAAGAAAACACTCATTTATTACTATTTATCCTGATTACATTTATTATTGGTAAATTAAAAGGATGGATTTCAACATTTAATGTGACAAATGTCCACAAGAAGCCCAATAATTTAAGTTAAAACATGAAATGTGATTTTAAAATGTGTAGTTAGTTACCCCTCCATTTAACTGTAAACTGGTTCTTTTAATCACATTCAGAAGTCCCATAATTAGATTATTTATGGTAAATCTTACACACATCTGCTGTGCATCATGCATCAACACCAAGAATGAGGATTTTTCTGACATCTTCTGGATAAAATGTTGAAGCATAATGGGAAGGGGTTATTTAAAATAAGGGAAATTATTTTCTGATAATCTATTTAAATGATCAAAAGCGTATGGGACAATTGCAAACATACATTTAAAGAGCAGATCACTAAATCTAGGAAGAGATTAATAAAGTAACTCTTGAACGATGCAAACTTCAAACACAAAGACACCGTTCACCTCTGCAGACAGGTGCTCATTACTTTGAGAAAAAAATCACTAAATTAAAGAAATAATAATAATAATAATAATAATACATTTTATTTAAAGGTGTGGAACATTTGCTTAATCAATACATGTGCAGTGGTCTCTAGTAGGAATGAATGTAAGTCGTACTCTGGGGAAGAAAAACACTGGTGCACCATTTCCAGGAACTAGAAGTGAGCCACATCACAGCTGAGCTTCAGACGAGAGGATTTGGAGTCTTATTTCCTGATATTTGGACACCTTGCCTCGAATTGGATAACAGCAACGTGACTCTATAACTGACTCTGCTCTGCAACGTTGATGTTTTATCTCCACAAATAACACAAGCCTGGAGGAGTTCTGCTGTGTGGTGGAGTTGCTAATGCTAACAGTTAGCTTCTACTAGCCGTGACGTTCTCTGCTGTTTCCTAGACGCTAAACTAACAACAGCCTTCCCCATGGCAAGGTGAGATGGGTGAGTCCATGAATGTTAAGTGACAGTGTGAGTAGATCTGTCAGGATTTTCTAATCCTAGAGTTTCACCGTCTATTTTCTATCAGAAGCTAATGCAGGAGATAGGTGTAGGAGACTATTTTCATGTTCAGCTGCATGAAAAACTCAGAGTGACTGATTATAATCAGAAAAAACATTTTTAAAACGTTTTTTCAGTGTTCCACACCTTTAAAAGCACATTCCAGGACACCAAAGGTCACTTTTCAATTAAACAGACTAAAAAACAATAGATAAAAGAAACATAGTAAAAAAAAAAGCAGTAAACTAGTAAAAGCAAACACAGCAGAACAGTAGGTAGAAACAACAAAGTGAAAAACAACAGTGTAACTACAATGAATAAGCTGCCCTGAACAGGTGAGTTTTTAGCCTGGATTTAAAAAGGGGGAGAGAGTCGGTGTTACGGATGTCAGGTGGCAATGAGTTCCAGAGTTAGGGGCAGAAAATCCCTGCCTCCCATAGTGATGAGGCGGGAAGAGGGCACAGCCGATTGAGGAGGGAGCGGGAGGAGGCTGCAACAATGACAATGTCACACAAATAGGGAAGAGCAAGATTATGGATGACATTGAATGTAAATAGAAGAAGTTTGAAAATTATTGTGAACTTAACAGGTAGCCAGTGGGTAGAGTTTCAACAGTATGCTGTTGTCAGAACAAACTAAAAGTGAACTTTTTCAGCTGCTTATGACACAAACTCAGCACCTGACATCATCCTGGAACACCATTTTGAGGAATAGTAGCCATAAGATTATACTTTATCAGCCATGTTAATTCCAGATAAATTGTGGAAAGTCGATTAAAGTTGAAGGAAATGTGGCTGGTAAATAATTTCCAAAAGAACATCTGTCCCTAAATTAACCTTTGAGAAGCTGTGGCATGAATTAAAGATTTCTTCCCATCAGAGAAACCATCCAGTTAAAATAACCTGCAGCAGCTCTGCCTGGATTAATATGTTTAGTGGCTTGAATTGTTAAAATTAGACAAACTCCAAGGAGATGGCTGCAAAATGTGGCTCAGGATATGCAGCTTGACTTCGTTGTTTCACTCACAAGGGGCTGATTACGTCATCATATTTGCTACAAATTGTTAAAATTTCAGGTATCTTTTTGTGTCATTGAAATATTACTTCACCACAAATCATTGTGAGAAAGCTTTTTCAGCTTTGAGACAATTTATACAGACACAGGAATATAAAAAGCAACACACTGAAGAGATAGCGAAGCCAATTTTTTTGTAAATACGTCTGTAAACTGTCTGCTGTTCCTGTGATCATTTTCTCAGTCTAAGCAGGATTTTTTAAAAGGAAACTACAGGATCAGGTCTGTCGCTGTTGACAGAACAAAGAAAATCTGCGGCAACGGGCTCTAATGTGATACAGCGCACAATTCTCCAGTTTCCAGGAGTTTAATAAGTCATTATAGGACAGAGGGTTGTTCATTATAAGCTAAAATGTACATTTTTAAAAATGTTTAAAAAGCCGCTCTCTTCAGTCTCAGAAGGGTTTCTGCGTGGGTGAAAAGGCAGACTTCGTGCAAAACAAATCTGCCCACATTTGTTCAAAACATGTTCTTTTGTTCAAATAAAAGCATCCTTTCATTTCATCATCTGAGCGAGTCACCGACTGCTATAAGCTATAAATTTATGCTCAGCAGTCGTCAAACAATGTATGTAGGACAGCGTGTGTGTGCGTGTGTGTGTGTTGTCTTTTTCTTGACTGAACTTCCTGTGACAGGACTGAAAAGTGGCCAATTTGTGAATGTCAGAGTTTATTGGAGCAGCGGCGCAGAATACTTTTCAATCTGTGACCATCTTTTGTAATATTTTTTTCTTCAATGCCTCCTCCATTTTTACCTCAATCCTTTTTCTGTACCTTTTGTCCCCAGGACTGTCCTAGTTTTTCCTTCTTTTCCTTTTGCTCCCACACAAAGGTTTTTTGTATTTTGTTGAGGTGTCCCTGTGGAAACCAGGTTTCAGAGGTTAGTGCGTAGAAGATGAAGTTTGCCAAGATGTTTAGTTACTTTTTAGACTCAGAGTGTTTGTGCTTTGATGTTCCCCTTCTATTCAAAACATATACTGGAGTGTTTCATGTTTTCTACATTGTCCAAGTCCCCAAATCCTACATGTCACAACTTACACTTTCATAAAAATGATTTTATTTTTGGGCACCGTGCATTTACCACAGTCATGGTTTTAGTATTAAGGGATACTACTTTGCAAGTTTTTCATATTTTAAAATCATGTTCTTGAGCCAGTATGTGCTAAAATGACCCATTACAGGGTTAATGAAATGTCACTCAGACCCCACCACCCTCTGTGGCCAGACTATCGCACTTGCAACTTCAGAGTGGCGGTCTGGTCTGTTGGACTTAGTAAAGTGGAGCTGACATGCTGGTGCTGCAGTCTGCTTCCAGCATGTTTCCTGCATGTTTTAGATCATGAACACAGCTGGTTTGTTTGATTTAATGATGAACCGCTCCTGTAGACACTAATGAAGGCTGAGGAGACATTTCAGCAGTTAGATTAAGGTGTTAAAAAGATGAACACACAGCGAGGAGATAAGTTTCATTTTTGTTTTCACTAACTGAACACTAGGGGGTGCTAAAAGCAAGCCAAAACTGCCTCTGTGGAAAATGTATAAACAAATAATATCTTACTTGTTGTGGACAACTTCATGAACAGCTTCAGTTTGGGAAATTAAGATTAGCTGATACTAATGGTGAAGCTAAAGTGGGTGTGGTCAAAACTGACTGCTGCAGTCTCAAAATAATTCCAATCTCTAAATATCCACCAGTCCAGAAGCTGTCTCATAAACCTTTAGGCCATTTTTAATTTTGCATGGGGACTCTGGCAGAAATAGCATTGATAATGGGATTCTGTGTCTGTAACCATCATAAGAATTGACAACAATATAAAAGTTTGCAAATCAGTGTTTGCATAAACCACAAAAAGGGGATTTATGAGATTTAAATATTTTAAGATTTCCGCCTTTTGTTCCTGGATCTGCTGTGACTAGCTGTTAGCTCATCAATCCAGTCAGGACTAATCTGTTTCTCCAAGCTGAGGTCACACAAAGAGCTGTCAACAACATGAAAAATATTTTTTTGTTCTCAATCTTTCCACAGAACCTCACTCCAAAGATTTGACCTTATGCATAAATACTTTAAATATTTATTGACATCATATTTTTTTCTTTTTAAAGTTTTATTGGACTACGTTTAGATTGTAAAGATCATGTTAGGGTTTCACATGCAGATGTGAAAATGATTTGGCTGACAGTCTTGGGAGAGCCTCAGCGTGTGTTTGTGTATGGCAGCGACATATTTGTGTCAGTGTGTCACGAGTATTCCTGGTGATTAACTGTTGAACTGATGAGCTGCAACACAAGGGTTAAATGAAAAGCGAACCTCCTCTGAGCCACTGCAGATAATCTGCTGGGATAGTCTTATCTTGTGCCTTGACTTACCAGTCTATCGGCCTCACCTTGACTGAATACGACACCAACAGCACTGATAGGAAGCACTCTCTGCCTCGGGCCTGATCAGCTTTTGTTCAGAGAAAGATTGCTACGTTACAGAAACCCTTCACAAGATGCAAGCTCTTGTCTATGGACAATAACTGAACAAACTTTTGTTGTAGATCTAGCATTCGGATTTTATTCTGCCGCTGTGCTCGTGAGCAACAATAATGGAGTTGTTAAGGAGTCATGTGTCACCTCAGCTGTGTGTGTGTTGTTGGTCTCTTGTTTCAAACTGGAACTCATGGGCGAGCAGCCACCTTACAATGCCTGATACAGCTGTGAGTTGTAGAACTAGGCTATGTTTAGATGAAGAGAGGCCAGAGACAGGCAAAACAGTTCAGAGGAGGTGGACTAACTGGAAAAACAACTCTTAATAGTGACCATGAGCTTTGAAAACCTGGCAAAGAGGTTCAGGGAAACTGACTTTGACTGAGTGACAGAGAGGATGTGTTATTTCTAATTCTAGACATTTGTTTGGGTACATTGTTGGAAAACCAAACAAAGGCAGCCTTGGTTCATTTGCTTGTGAGTTGTCTGCGTAAGGTAAAGAAGTTGTGGATTTATGTGTAATGTTTTTTTCCTGAGAATTTCATTAAAATCATTCATAGATCTTTTGGAATCAGACTAAATGAACATTTGCACACATGCAATACACAAGCCAAAACATTACTGCAGGTGATAAAATAATGAGGTTAAAGGAGATTGCAGGAATTGGGCTTTAAAGTGACAAATAGGCTGAAGCCCAAAGAAGTCATGCAGAACTATTTATGGAGCATCAGGTAAGTCAGGAAGCAGGAAGTCAGGTCAGTGAGGGTAAATAAAACATGAGCATTAAGCTGGAGACCGACATGACTCTAACCCAAATGTTAATGTCAGTTTACAGCTGTAGGCTTCAACTTTCTCTGATTTACCATAACCCATGCCTTGCTTTCGTGATCTTGCACAACTGATCACAAGTTGCAATCACAAGATGTGGACCAATCACTAACTCTGTGAAGCAATCTGCAGCACAGCGATGTCTTTGTTTTCTGCTTGTGTCCCCATTTCTGTTGCCAGCGTGCTTTGGCACATTCTAACAAATTGAATTTGATCCCAGAAAACATGTTGATTAAATGTCCCCAACCTCGATTCTGGTCTTTGACATTTAAATCAAAATAGAGAAATAATGAGATAGTTTCATAAATAACAAAAAAATAATAAAAAATCATCATGTGGGTCAGTTGAACTAAGGATTGAGTTTGATCTATTATTAACAACTTCTGGCACAATATGCACCAGGTCACACTAATTAGATTGTTTACTGATACTTTGTTATGTAATGAGAAATCCTACACATTGAAGGAACTCAATATGTGTGTGTGTGTGTGTGTGTGTGTGTGTATGTGTGTGTGTGTGTGTGTGGGTGTGTGTGTGTGTGTGTGTGTGTGTGTGTGTGTGTGTGTGTGTACCAGCCGACAGAAGTCATGCTGTGTGACTCCCGGCATACTGTTGATTTCATATAACATGATAATATTTTAATAAACCAAACGTTTAAAACTCTCATACTGCAACTTTATTCCAGTGCAGCTATTTTTACTTATACTTGCTTCAATTTTAAATTATCAGCAAAGCAACATTTCTTTTTTCCAAGTACGGAGCAAAAGCTTGGTATGAGGGGCCGTGTAAGCCATAATTTATTCTGTTACTCTCACATGCATATATTCTCCTCACACACGCATACATTCTTCTCATACATACACACATTCCACACTCATACACATATATATTCTTTACACACACACATATATTCTCTGCACACACACATATATTCTCTGCACACACACATATATTCTCTGCACACATACATATATTCTCTGCACACACACATATATTCTCTACATACACACACATATATTCTCTACACACACATACATATATTCTCCTCACACACGCATACATTCTTCTCATACATACACACATTCCACACTCATACACATATATATTCTTTACACACACACATATATTCTCTGCACACACACATATATTCTCTACACACACATACATATATTCTCTGCACACACACCTATATTCTCTACACACACACACATATATTCTCTACACACACATACATATATTCTCCTCACACACGCATACATTCTTCTCATACATACACACATTCCACACTCATACACATATATATTCTTTACACACACACATATATTCTCTGCACACACACATATATTCTCTGCACACACACATATATTCTCTGCACACATACATATATTCTCTGCACACACACATATATTCTCTACATACACATACATATATTCTCTGCACACACACATATATTCTCTACACACACACACATATATTCTCTACACACACATACATATATTCTCCTCACACACGCATACATTCTTCTCATACATACACACATTCCACACTCATACACATATATATTCTTTACACACACACATATATTCTCTGCACACACACATATATTCTCTGCACACACACATATATTCTCTGCACACATACATATATTCTCTGCACACACACATATATTCTCTACACACACATACATATATTCTCTGCACACACACCTATATTCTTTACACACACACACACACACACACGTTTTCCACACACACACACTTATATTGTCCACTTACACACACATACATACTCTTCACATTCACATACATTCTCTCCCTCCCCTCTCTCTCTCCCTCTCTCTCTCTCTCTCTCTTTCTCTCTCTCACACACACACACCTTCTGGTTTGACATTATAAGAATATCAGAGATAAAATATATATAAATGTGAAAATGAAGAAAGAAGTGTGTGTGTGTGTGTGTGTGTGTGTGTGTGTGTGTGTGTGTGTGTGTGTGTGTGTGTGTGTGTGTGTGTGTGTGTTGTACCTGGCACCAATGTATAGAGTCCGATTGACCTGGATGATCCTCTGGATGTGTAGAGGCTCGTGTCTCAGCCATGTTGGGTGCGGTCGGCCCAGAAACACAGGGTATCTTCTCG
>SSNS01000004.1:5711010-5795302 GCA_006937985.1 Aphyosemion australe | reverse complement strand
GTGTATGTGTGTGTCTCTTATGGGTGTGTGTGTGTGTGTGTGTGTAAAGAATATAGGTGTGTGTGCAGAGAATATATGTATGTGTATGTAGAGAATATATGTGTGTGTGCAGAGAATATATGTATGTGTATGTAGAGAATATATGTGTGTGTGCAGAGAATATATGTGTGTGTGCAGAGAATATATGTGTGTATGCAGAGAATATATGTGTGTGTGGAAAAAATATGTGTGTGTGTGTAAAGAATATAGGTGTGTGTGCAGAGAATATATGTATGTGTATGTAGAGAATATATGTGTGTGTGCAGAGAATATATGTGTGTGTATGTAGAGAATATATGTGTGTGTGCAGAGAATATATGTGTGTGTGCAGAGAATATATGTGTGTATGCAGAGAATATATGTGTGTATGCAGAGAATATATGTGTGTGTGTAAAGAATATAGGTGTGTGTGCAGAGAATATATGTATGTGTATGTAGAGAATATATGTGTGTGTGCAGAGAATATATGTATGTGTATGTAGAGAATATATGTGTGTGTGCAGAGAATATATGTATGTGTATGTAGAGAATATATGTGTGTGTGCAGAGAATATATGTGTGTGTGCAGAGAATATATGTGTGTATGCAGAGAATATATGTGTGTGTGCAGAGAATATATATGTGTGTGTAAAGAATATATGTGTGTGTGCAGAGAATATATGTATGTGTATGTAGAGAATATATGTGTGTGTGCAGAGAATATATGTATGTGTATGTAGAGAATATATGTGTGTGTGCAGAGAATATATGTATGTGTATGTAGAGAATATATGTGTGTGTGCAGAGAATATATGTGTGTGTGCAGAGAATATATGTGTGTATGCAGAGAATATATGTGTGTGTGCAGAGAATATATGTGTGTGTGTAAAGAATATATGTGTGTATGAGTGTGGAATGTGTGTATGTATGAGAAGAATGTATGCGTGTGTGAGGAGAATATATGCATGTGAGAGTAACAGAATAAATTATGGCTTACACGGCCCCTCATAGCTTGGCTCTTATCTTGTGCTCATTTCATGTCTCTCCGTATTAGAAATGGACATAAATCCTGTTTAAGCTGCTGGGTCCAGCTGCTCTGTTAAGGCACGTTTGTAAGAACGCGATAACGGTTTCAAAATATAACTATATAGCAAAAAATGCTTTATGAGTTATTTATCTCAGTGACATGAAAACATTTTTTGCTTCCACATCTTGCATTAGGCCAAATGATCGTAAAAAAATCAGTACTTATCAATTCTAATGCCCTTCTCTCAGCGGTGGGGGCACACGGGGGATTGGACCTGATGCAGAGATTGAGCTGATTTTCTTAAAAATGTCTAATGAAGTACCATGACTGAATGCAGCCAATAGAGGCACTTTAATCAGCACAAGAATAAAAAACCACCCCATCATTAAAGGTCATTTATGACTTTGAAGGACAGTGGCACTTTGTGCAGTGCTGTTACAAAAGGTCTAAAGTTTAAAAAGACTGACATAATCAGATGTTTACCATTTCCAGGGTTAAACTGAACATATTTGATAATAGATTAGCTGGTTTCATTTATCCTTCCTTCAGATATCCATAAAGATTGTTCTCCTTTATGTTCTCTAACATCTTTTTAAAGGAAGCAAAAGCTGCGCTGGCCTTCATAGTTTTAGTTGGTTACCAGATCAAAACTCTAATAACTCTAATGAAACGGACAAAACCCAATGCAGCTCTTCACAAACTCCCCTGTCAGCACTGTTGCATAATACGAGCCACTGTGTTTGTGTGCTCAACTGATTAATCTGGATTAAAGAGAATACTAATGGGTAAATTCCCAAACACACACATGAAGGGAATTATAAATCTTCATTATAATCACTGAGCTCTATAAACACTCAGTTACATCTGATGTTGAGAGCAGCTGGCTTGCTGTGTTATGCAATGCAAGTTCATGCATCTGGCCAGCAGGGGTCGTTGTTTTACTGCAACTTCTTATTAGAATTATAGATTCTGCCACATTCAAAATGTGTGTGTGTGTGTGTGTGTGTGTGTGTGTGTGTGTGTGTGTGTGTGTGTGTGTGTGTGTGTGTGTGTGTGTGTGTGCGTGCGTGCGTGTGTGTGTGTGTGTGTGTGTGTGTGTGTGTGTGTTTGCAGCAAGTAAATATATTAATGGGATAGACTCCAAATTAAAGTTTGGGATGTTGATTGTTGGGATGCATATAAAGTTATGTTTGTTTTTTTTCATCTGTTTGTTTATGAAAACACAAACATTCATAAAAATGGGAAAATTCTTTATTGTCCCACAATGACGAGGAAATTCAGGTTTACCAGCAAACGTTTGAGGTCAATGCAAGCATGCATATCCACCCAAAGGTAGAAGAAAAATATTAAAACCCAAAACATTAAGAATAAAAATGACAGTGAAGATTTGTGCATTCAAGAACATCAACAGACTGTTTGAAAGAAATGAAGCAGAAAAGGAAATAAGATAATCGACAAGAAGATATAAACCTTTAAAGTTCATATGCAGCACCTGTTAGACAATCAAATTAATGTAAAATATGTTTCTTGAGATTTTGTTTTACTTTTCCTTGTCGACTCAACAGTGGATCGTTTCCCATCTGATCTACTTTATATTTGTTTGAAAGACGAGCAGAGCTAGTAAACAAATAAGTGTCTCATCAAATCTAGACAAAAGTCAGGGTGTGAGAATTAGCTGCTGTCTGATTAGCTCTCGAGGCGTGTGGGTTTTTGCTCATACACCGGTGGGTCATGCTTTGGTAAGTAGGTTAGAAATACATGGCATATCATGCTGATTCATCAGGGATAAGAAAATCCTCAGCAGCATGGTGGCCTGTACATAACCCACCATCTTAATTCACTTTTTAAAGAGACAGTACTGAGAAATCTAGGACACCAAGGGACATCTTTCAGCTTCAAACTGATTTTGTTTTGTTAAAAACGCTTCAGAGCTAATGAACAAATATAAGAAAACTATAGATTTAGACACCAGAGCTTGGATAAACCTCCTCATATAAACTAAGAGTTGAATCATGAAGTACCTTCAAATGAAAATATTTAGGAGGTATCTTTGACTCAGGAGCAGCTCTGTTTCTCTGGAGCATCCATCTGTCGAGTGAAAGTGAATCACACGCTGTGTTCACAGAAACACACAAATATACGTGCGTCTCAAGGTTGATACCTAATACACAGGTGTGCATGAAGACACTCGTGCTCCACATGCTTATCCTTTCACTTAGTAATGCAAATGAGAAAACGCACAGAGTGACATTAATGAGTGTTTATGACTCCTGATCTGACCGAGGGGAGCGGCGGTTCCTGGAAAGAACAGAACAGCTGTGTGAGTGTGTGTAGTGTGTGTTTTCACATGTGAAGAACGTGTCTCTGTCACATCTTTGTGTGTGAGTTCACACCTGTGTGAATGTGTTGCGGAGTGTGTTACAGCACCTTTAGGGCGGATGATTCATTACAGTCAAGCCATGGGGTAGGGGGCCCTGCAAGGCTGTTGTCATGGAAGCAAGTGATGGAAACAGTAGATCTCTTCCCAGTATCATCTTCAGATTGTCGCTACGTCCACTTGGCTTTCTCGTAGCGTGCATGTGTGTGCATGTGCTTGCGTGTGTCCATGTGTGTATGCATTACTTTGTTTCTTCTCAGCTTTTCATGTTGCTTTCCATTTTTTTCCTTAAACATTTTGTTTCATTCAAATTGGAAATCAAAGTTACTACTGTGTTGTTTTATGTTGCTGGTATTTGGGGCTTTGCAGATGCACCTGAATGTAACCTTCACCCAGAACAGAGCTATTAGATGATTTTTAGGAGTCCATAAGTGTACCACTAGGGCTGCCATGGAGGGTGATATGAGGTGGGAACCCTGCTTAAAGGTCCTATCAGTGATATTCATAGAAATCATGGTAAAAACTGCGACTCTTTAGCGCCATGCAGTTTCGAGTAAGTATTGCAGCTACGGTGGCCCACTCAAAAAGGCAACAACTCCAGCGTTCACTCCAGCTATCTGTTTCTTTTTTTTATAAAAAAGCATGAGATTGATTTATTTCCAGTCTCTGTAGCCTAACCCACACAAATCATATAACTACTCAAGCAGGTAAAAAACATTTTTTAATGAGTGTTCAGTCTTAATGCATAATGCCACACGTAGCCCCCCCTCCCCATCCCCCAACAAGACGATGCGCGCGCGCACCCCCCCCCACCCCACCCCCGCGGAGACGTTGCGCGCGCACCCCCTCCCCCCGCGCGACGAGGCGGCGCTATCCTACACCCCCCTTAGTCAACAAACATCACGGCTGTGAACATTTCTAGGGGAAACACTGCTGTTAGCTGTTGTATCAACCTACCAGTCCTGAAGGAAGCTAGCATAGCTGCCTGTCACCGATTCACACACGGAGGAGGGGTGGCATCAGCTGTGGCGTCCGGTGTCATGTGGATCAGAGCAGCGGAGTAAACAAGAGTCTGCCGGTTAGCCATCAGCTGATCGGTGTGCGCCGCAGTGAGGATCGAGATGGAGCTAACATCAACCACTGGCTGTTTAGCGATCGGATAGCCGATGAGGTTTGGCTGGAGCCGGGGACACGCTGTGGAAATAAAGTACCGGTAACTAATGCTAACATGGCTACCGGCTAGCGGACCACCGTTGGGAGAGACACGGCAGGCTGCGGTAAGAGAGGAGACTTTAATAGAAGGAGCTTTCTTGAAGAAGGACTTTGGAACTGATACGTTGGGACCGGATTGGGAGCTTTATTATGAAGAAAAGATCAGCTGAGGTGAGTCATAAAAACACTTGGATGCTGGTGTCTAGCTGTTGCGGGCGGGGTTCTCATCATATGCAGCTGCTGAGTGTTGGAAATCAATAAGACCTGACATATTTGATGTGTCTTTTGATTTCATTGTTTGTTATTCAAACTAACAAAGTCCAGCAACAGTGTAACAGCTAGTCTCGTCTCTTCTTAGTTGAATTGTCAGACGCCATGCTTCCACGGCGCACTGCTGCCCTCTGCTGTTTCTTTCAGGTTACAGTCATAGTGCAAACGCGTAACTCAGAGCTCACATGTCCCTAAATAGCTACCGTATTTCAAGATGGAGGATGACCATGGAGCGTCGACCACAATTTATGTATTAAAAATGTAAAATTTGAAGCTGAGAGGAATATTTAGAATTGATGTTGGTGAGAAATATTAATGAAAAGGGACAAGTTTGTGCACTGGATACACAGAATTTGGTAGTAAACAGGTAAAAATATTACACATTGTGGCTTTAATCAGAGATTAGCTGATGATAGGCTCACCAGAAACATTTTAATTGGGCAAATCTCACAGATATCCTTCGTCTAATGATGTCTTACCAATACTTTCTTTAACAAACAGTGCTTCTTTATTTTTGAATAATTTGCAGTGCAAACATACATTCAAGCAAACTCTATTTCAAAAAGCAAAACTAAGAAGTTACATTTAGTTCAGAAGTAATTTTGTGACAGAGTCTTATGTTGCGTGTTATTTAAAAAGAAGGCAGCGATCTCTGTGCACAACTGTGAGCTGGAGTTTTGCTCCTTGTTTTTGAGGTGGGGCGATACAAAGGGTTATTGGCTGAGCAACGTTTGTGTTTTTATGTGACTTAGATGTTCTGGAAGATTAATTTAATTTTTTGTTTTACTGTCCGCTCTATAATGATCTAAGAATGTCCATGTCTGAAAAGATTAAGTGTAAAAATGATTTGTTTTGGGTATCAGACGGTGAAATGTTTGGTTGGCTTTTTGACAAAGGAATGTTTATGTTGGCAAAAGTTCTAGAGAGAACGTGGATCCGTAGACAAATGGTACTTTATCATGTTTTGTAAAACATTGTCTTTGTAAATGTACGACATCTTCTTTTTGTTAAATAGTGTCTTAAGCCTGGGCTGTGCATGTGTGTGCATGACACTTTCATTCATTCATTCATACTAAAAAAAATATATTTTTATTCATGCACACACACACACACACACACACACACACACACACACACAATGAAACTTATACGACCCGGCTGACAGATTTATCTTACTGATCTGTGTCCAGCTGTTCCCCTTTCTGCTGCTGAGAAACTCGTTTGCAGGGAAGATCTATTAAAGCGGGAGGAGAAAAATATTTGTTTTACTTGTTTGTTTGCTGCTGAATACATTTACTTTATCAGTTGTGTGCATCAATCTCATCTCAACATTTAGCATGTGCTCAAATGATGAAAATGTGAAAATGAACAGAAAAAAAAGAATTGTTTCTAATTGGGTTTAAAAAGTAATAATATATGTTTTAGACCACTGCACTGATTTATTATCGAATTCACACTACATCTATGAGTTTGGGTGAGTCGTATCACTCTGAGAAGATTTAACGAGCTCCAGCATGCTGCAGTACCCTCATTCATCCTTAATTAATATTCCTCTGTGACTTCATTTCTTTTATCTCACAGACATAATCCCCTCCATAATCTCATCTGGGTCCCAGTATTATCTATTAGGCTTTCTAAAATGATGTTTGTTTCTCCATCCTTTTATCATATCCCTGTCATAATTCTGAAAACGTCTGCAGTTCCTGTCAAGACTTAGATTCAGTGGAAGCAGAGAAATATCGATAGAAAGCAGGACAAACCATGTGAGCGGAAGGACCACGGACAGACACACCATGCTGAATGTCAACTTTAATTGGATGCCGTTCAAATACTGCTTGTCGAGACTAAATAAACAGCGTGATTCCTGATGACAGGATGTGAAACTAGTGTGCAGCCCAGGCTAATAAATTCAGCCGTTCCTGGTGTCAACAGCTGCAGGGAGGACAAATGCCAGGTCAGAACTGAGCTGAAGGGCAGTGAGGTTGCTTCTTTCTTTAGATTAATTCAGCCTGCTATGATTATCATGCCTGTTACTGATGATGGCTGATGAAGTTTTCAATTAAAAAATCCTCTTTTGAAGTTTTCTTTTATATTAAGGAAGTTAAAGCTGCTATAGTGAATCTGCAAACAAGCTAGGTTTTGAACGTAAACACGGTCATGGAACACTCACCCCTCCCCTTGGGTATCTTCCCTGAGACGCTTCTGCCGGAACTGGAAACTCGCATTGCCAGAGGAAACGAGATAGTGCTAAACATAGTTTTTTAGGTCCAAATGTCTTTTGTTGTCCGTGACTTCAAATGGTGTTTTTCTTTTTGGGACTCCGGTAGTTTGTCCTAAAGTTGAAGTGGTAGCAGCCAGCTGTTTCTCCTTCTCTGATATTATTGAGCGGAGAACCTCTCACACCAGTGGTGTTCTGGTGCTAAATACATGAGTGTGTAATGAGTGGAGAACCCAGGGAAGTGCGGTGGTTCGGCGAGACCGACAACCGGATGGTCCAATAGTTGTTTTTGGTCCAAAAGGTGTTATTGATGGAGGTTTTTAGACAAATGCGAGAGAACCACTTAATTTTTTTTCTTTTTTTTGTCTCCACATAGTATTATAGCTATATTATGTTAGAACGTTGTTAAGAGACATGGAAAAAATGTTTTGTTTTCCAAATTTGCCATTGCAGCTTTAATTTGAGTTCAAATGCACGAGTACAAGAAAAAAGCTTCCCTATGTTCACACTGAATTAAGTATTTTAAATGCAACTGTTGTTTTACAGCTTATTGTTTATTTTGTGCTTCATGGTAAGACTGCTGGTAGCACTGTATCCTCGCAGCGAGAAGTTTGCTGGTTCAATTCCTGCTTGTAGCCTTTCTGTACAAAGTTAGCATATTCTCTCTGAGTGCTCTGGTTTCCAGTTGTAAAATATGTAATAATCTTACAGTGAAATAATCACAAAACAGTCAGGTCTCAATCATGTTGGAAGGAAGGTTACATTGAAACAAATTTCCATCTGGATGATCCGGCTGGGTGATTGTGAGGTTTTTCTCCCTTTAAAAAGGCTGAAGAGCGACGCTATCATTGTTTACAATCTGTCCCGCCTCCATACTTCCTGGTTCCAGAACTAATCATATTTGAGCCTGTGGGGTTGCCAAGTCTGGACTGGCATTTGTAATTCTACACCAGTAGGTGAAAAGCACCTGAGTTGTGGAGAGAATGGAAGCCAGTGAAAGGAGCAACCCAGAAGTAATTTCTCCAAACCCTAAGAAGCCACGGCATCTTTTTGTTTTACTCTAATATCGGGTAAAAATGGCTAGAGGCTAATGTTGAGCTAACAATGCTAACAGTGAATTAGAAACAAACTCAGCTCTAAAAATATCTCAAGCTACTTTTTCACTTACCAACAGCTAGATATTATGTATTTATCTGCTTATCAACCTACTGTGTATGACTCGTCTTCACTCGTCATCTAGAATCTTCTGGTTTTAATCCATAACTGGCAACAGTTGCTCAGAGTGGACTTGTTTGTTTTGATACATGGACTGCATTACCCACATTTGACCACAGGATGTCATTCTTACATCATGCACCTTTAATCATATTTTTTTCCCCAAACTGGATTAATCACTGTGATCTGTTCTTCTCAGGACTCTTGCAGTGCTCTGGTTTTCATCCATTGTCACCATTTTAAAAGCTGACTTTTCTATCCGTTTCAGTAGTACTTAGTTTGTAGTAGTCTCTGGAACTTCAATGTTTTGAAGGTTCTTGCAAAGAAAGTGTGCATAGTGTGCCTTTTTAACATAACTTATCCTACAGCAAACAAGCTACACATGGGAAGTCAAAGTCCTCGTCCAGTTTTCTCGTGATGCTTTGAATAATAGTGGCTAAACAGAAACGTGGTTAGATGTAATGTTGATCACTACATCTGAAGGATAAAGCTGTCTACAGGTGGTTGGGACACGGTAGCTCGAGTAGACCAATAAGCTGAATTATTAAAGAGAATGTTTAAGTTTAAAGTCCTGTCTTGAAGATGTTAAAAAAAACAATTAAAACAATTACTTGCATTGTAAAAGAAATTATGCAAACTGAGAAAACAAGCACCTTCCCTGGATATGAGCTAAAAGTTTCTTCTCCTATTTGATTTTGGTGTTATGAAGAACACTGGTAACTTCACAAGCACTGAGTATTTTAGTTGCTAGGAGGGGGTGAAAATATGATGCATTATTATTTCATATTTTCCCAACAGATCCCACTTCTCTCAGACTGCACGTCCACTTGAGTGTCCCTAACAATAAAATAAGAGACAAAGCCTTACGTTTTTAAGCTCTTTCGTGTTCCAGTCTCCACATGGCTGCTAGAAATTAATTAAATTCAATAAATCAAAAATAAATTGAAAATATAAATATTACCAGAGAAACTATGCATGTTCAGTACTTCCTGCAAAGTCAATCCTGAATGTGCTCTGAAAACCAAATGACCAACGTTAGCCTTTTAGTGATGAGGCAGCAGAGGCATCCTGTCCAAAGGGGAGGTGACTAACAGGAGGAAAAGGTGGTGGTACCCTCTCTGGCCCACTGACCTATTGATTCAAACTTGGTTCAGGTGAAAGATGGGTACAAACCAGATTACAGGCACACAGAGAGTCCAAGTGAGAGAGATTAGAGGGCATTTGAAAGAGGAGAAGGGAGCGGGTTTAGCAGGATGAGGGAGAGGAGAGGAGAGAGGATTATTAAAGCCCAAGCCTGGATCCTAAAATAATCCTCTCAGTGTGCTGGGCTTTCTGCTGTATGGGGCAAAGGCCAGTTTGGACTATTAAGTTGTCGTTTCATTCATGCACCAAATTCTGAAAGTGCAGAAATCATCATAGAAGACCATTCCCAAATCTGAAATTTTAATTGAGGAGGTGTTAGTCAAGTGGTTTCTGTTTCTATGCTACACACACACACACACGCATGCACACACACACACACACACACACACACACACACACGCTCATCTGCCTTAATCTGGAAAGCTGGTTGAGCGCTACGTGTGTATGTGAAGCTCTAAGCGCCTGCTTCTTTCCATCCTCCATGTTCTAATTTGGGTATTGCCATGGTTACATAAGATTGAGGGTCAGGAGGTCAGTGACGTTGCAAGCAAACACCGGATGGCTGTTTAACAGTGTTTTGATGCATTGTGTGCAGCATAACATAAGCAAAGAGATGCAACAGAAGACATTTGGAATAAAAATAAGCACATAAAGAGGAGGAAGAGGAAGTTTAGAGCTGCAAAAACATCCAGTGGGTTTTTCCAATCGCTTTCAGGAAACCTAATAGTGCTCTATAACATCCTGTCATTCATTAATGTCTCCGTGTGTGTTTTATACTTATATCTCATTTCCTAGGACTAAGTGGGAGAGGCTGAACTTACAGAAAACCACAGACAAAAGGCCTTGTGTGCACAGCAGCATTAGATCATACAGGAACAATCATCTGAACACAAAGCATACATAGGAGGTGCTGACAGACGGCATTATGATACGCACCAGGACACAACAGCGTCCATTGTGGACAAGACATGAGACTCAACACGCATGCTCATCAGAAAGACAAGAGAGGAGGGGTGTGAAAGCTCTGTGTTGCTCCACTAACCTACTTACCATAATCCCTCTCTTCTCCCCATTTCATAACTGTGCCTAAGTTACATGATACACTCATCAGCTCGCCCATGCCTTCAAATCAATTATTTTCATCAGAACTCTTATCGATAGGTTTGGCTTTTGTTAGGATGTTGCATGCCAGCTGGGTTTTACTGTTTTCCATCATGCATCCAAACACACCCAACCTTTAGCAGAAGAAAATGCACGGCTAGATAAGCGACAATGACTGCAACATTTTTTTTAGCTTTTTTCTCTACAAAAACAACTGAATATTAAAAAGAACTGTTCATCTTTATTGATCGATTTCACTCTGAAGCTCAAAGCTGCAGGAAAACAAAACAAAAAGCAGCACAACAGCAAGGGTCCACACCTAATTCCTCTGCTAAGATTAGAGTTAGTTAATCCTGTGATATAATTACAGGTTCTGGCAATCCTGCATCAAGCTGGAGGGAAACCTGAGGACATGACTTCACTTCTAAATGTTCTAAACATATGAATAATTTAAATGTGGCTCCGTTATTTGAAACAAATCCTATATAAAAAAAAAATAGTAAAATTATTTTGGACTTTTTCATATGTGCTCAAATTAAAACACTGACTTTCTTGTGTAATAATAATAATAATAATAATAATAATAACTATTATTAGTAGTAGTAGTAGTATTAGTGTTAGTACTATTGACATAAATAATAGACTGTATTAAGTTTTTTTTTCATTGTCGAAATTATAACATCAGAAATAAATCTTTATTTCCTCTTTGTCATTGAATTTCTTAAATTGGTAACACTTTACAATAAGGGTCACTTTATTAACATTACTTAGTGCAGGGGTTCCCAAATTTTTTTGTTGACGACCCCCTTGCCCGTGTCCAAGAAAAGCCAGAAAAGCCCAACCCCAACTCCTACATACATACACACATTAAATGTGATCATTTACAATCTTTATACAGACATACAGAGTTATAACTTTTATATGGAGTTCTGATTATACTGTAGGGTGTGTTATTGGGATTTTATAAATGTCATTTTTACAAATAAAACTTTGCTAACCTTACATCCTCAGCAAAGACAAAATTGTGGGGACCCCCTGCAATCTAGTGGAGACCCCCTTGGGGTCCCGACCCCCAATTTTGGAACCCCTGACTTAGTGCATTATTAAGCATTAATAAACAAAAGATCCCTTTATTAATGTTCCGATATTTTTAACTATTAAAGGTTGAATATGGAACACGAACACCAAAGTGACATCTAGTGTGTGGAGGTTGTAGTTGCAACAACAGCTTACCTATCCATTAAGAAAATTTGCCATTTCCATGTGCGTTTTGATGCCGTGAAAATTTTTTGTTTGTGTCCACCTGTTGTAGGCTTCACCTAAACTTCACCTGATCTTTTATGGTCGCTCCTCTTCTGAGAAGGATAACGACGTCTTCTGGGCTCAGAAGCAGCTGCTTGACTTGCCAAATCCGCAATTTTCCACAGTGCCAGCCTCGCTGTGCTGAGCGGACTGTTTACCGTATTTGGCAACCCGCAATGGTGCCCTCTATTGGCTGGCAGATATAAACATTAACCCAGTGCCGTGCCTGTCAAAATAAATATTTGATTATTTTTTTATTAAAATATAGCTGTTATACTGTACCTTCATTCTGCACACTTCTAAACGCCCCATGGAGGTATTATTTTAGTTAGTTTGTTTGTTTGTATGTTTGTTTGTTTGTTTGTTTGTTCATTTCGGTCAACAACAACAAATCATCATTACATAAAAATACCCAATCACAACAAATTATTATTTAAAAAATATAGCTTTTTATTAAATTGTTCCATATGCAACCTTTAAGTGTCCTTAAGGTTAGGACAAACTATTTAATAGTTTATGCATGTTTAATAATTAGGGTTGTAACGATGCTTCGAGAATCAATTTAAAACTAGTTTAAATGTCCATCGTTGTAGAAAAAAAGAAAATCGATTCACAACAGCCTGCCAGAGACATAAATGCAGGTGACATTTAAAATAAATAAAACCTTTTTTGAGCATAAAAAGATTTGTAATCACTTTCATATTATCTTTAATTACCGCTGTTTGTTCAGTGTTAAGTTTAGTTAGTAAGACAATAGAAAATTACAATTTGAAACAAGGACTAAAGGGCAATTGTAAAAAAAGAATTTATTTAGCCATAACTGAAATTCATTTTGTTGTGGATAATCGTAAAAAAAAAAATCAGAATCATGAACTTAAAATTTAATCGAATTGTGGCTTGAGGGAATCGTTACATCCCTATTAATATTGCACTAAGTAACGTTAATAAAGGGACACAAATAAAGGTGGGCTGCCACCTTACTGTGGTGGAGGGGTTTGAGTGTCCCAATGATCCTAGGAGCTAAGTTGTCTGAGGCTTTATGCCTCTGGTAGGGTCACCCATGGCAAACAGGTCCTAGGTGAGATATACTGTAGTTGGACTCACCTCAACGCATGGCTCTGGCTCTTGAACCAGTTTCCTCGAGAGGGGTTGGACTCTCTGGAGTTGCTCCCACTGAGAGGTGCCGAGCAGGGGTGGGCATACTTCTTGCCCCCCATCTTGGTGCCTGTACGTTGGGGTTTACCCCGGTGAACGAGAGGGTAGCCTCCCTCCGCCTCCGTGTGGGGGGACGGGTCCTGACTGTGGTTTGTGCTAATGCACCAAACTGCAGCTCAGACTACCCACCCTTTTTGGAGTCCCTTGAGGGGGTACTGGAAAGCGCTCCTTCGGGTGACTCCCTCGTTCTGCTGGGGGACTTCAATGCTCACGTGGGCAACGACAGTGAGACCTGGAGAGGTGTGGTTGGGAGGAACGGCCCCCCTGATCTGAATCCGAGTGGTGTTCTGTTATTGGACTTCTGTGCTCGTCATGGATTGTCCATAACGAACACCATGTTCAAGCATAAAGGTGTCCATATGTGCTCTTGGCACCAGGATACCTTAGGCCGCAGGTCGATGATCGATTTTGTTGTTGTTTCATCTGATCTGCGGCCTCATGTCTTGGACACTCGGGTGAAGAGAGGGGCGGAGCTGTCAACTGACCACTACCTGGTGGTGAGTTGGCTTCGATGGTGGGGGAAGAATGCCGGTCAGACCTGGCAGACACAAACGTGTTGTGAGGGTCTGCTGGGAATGTCTGGCAGAGTCACCTGTCAGAAAGAGCTTCAATTCCCACCTCTGACAGAACTTTGAACGTGTCCTGGGGGAGGCAGGGGACATTGAGTCCGAATGGGCCATGTTCCGTGACTCCATTGTTGAGGCGGCAGCTGTGGCCGCAGGGTGGTCGGTGCCTGTCATGGCGGCAATCCCCAAACCCGCTTGTGGACACCAGTGGTTAGGGATGCTGTCAAGCTGAAGAAAGAATCCTATCAGGTCTTTTTGGCCTGTGGGACTCCGGAGGCAGCTGTTAGGTACCGGCAGTCCAAGCGGAATGCGGCTCGGGTGGTCGCGGAGGCAAAAACCCGGGCATGGGAGGAGTTCGGTGAGACCATGGAACAAGACTTCCGTACGGCTTCGAAGAGATTCTGGTCCACCATCCGGCGCCTCAGGAGGGGAAAGCAGTGCACTACCAACACTGTTTACAGTGGGGAGGGTGTGCTGCTGACCTCGCTCGGGACGTTGTGAATCGGTGGGCTGAGTACTTCGAAGACCTCCTCAATCCCACCGGCACGTCTTCCAGGGTGGAAGCAGAGTCTGGGGACTTTGGGTTGGGCTCTCCAATCTCTGGAGCCGAGGTCACTGAGGTGGTCAAAAAACTCCTCAGTGGAAAGGCTCCGGGGGTGGATGAGATCCGCCCTGGTTTCCTTAAGGCTCTGGATGTTGTGGGGCTGTGTTGGTTGACGTGGCTCTGCAATATCGCGTGGACATCGGGGGCAGTTCCACTGGACTGGCAGACCGGGGTGGTGGTCCCCCTATTTAAAAAGGGGGACCGCAGGGTGTGTTCCAACTACAGGGGGATCACACTCCTGAGCCTCCCTGGTAAGGTCTATTCAGGGGTTCTGGAGAGGAGGGTCCGTCGGATAGTCGAACCTCGGATCCAGGAGGAGCAATATGGTTTTCGTCCTAGCCGTGGAACACTGGACCAGCTCTATACCCTTGGGGGGGTCCTGGAGGGTGCGTGGGAGTTTGCCCAACCAATCTACATGTGTTTTGTGGATTTGGAGAAGGCGTTCGACCGCGTCCCTTGGGGGGCCCTGTGGGGGGTACTCTGGGAGTATGGGGTACCAGGCCCCTTGATACGGGCTGTTAGGTCCCTGTACGACCAGTGTCAGAGCTTGGTCCGCATTGCCGGCAGTAAGCCGGGCTCGTTTCCGGTGAGAGTTGGACTCCGCCAAGGCTGCCCTTTGTCACCGATTCTGTTCATAACTTTTATGGACAGGATTTCTAGGTGCAGCCAAGGTGGTGAGGGGATCCGTTTTGGTGGCCTAAGGATCAGGTCTCTGCTTTTTGCAGATGATGTGGTCCTGTTGGCTTCATCAGAACGTGATCTCTGGCTTTCGCTGGAGCAGTTCGCAGCCGTGTGTGAAGTAACTGGGATGAGAATCAGCTCCTCTAAATCCGAGACCATGGTCTTGAGGGTAGAATGCTTTCTCCAGGTCAGGGGCGAGGTCCTGCCCCAAGTGGAGGAGTTCAAGTATCTTGGGGTCTTGTTCACGAGTGAGGGAAGGGTGGAGCGTGAGATCGACAGGCGGATTGGTGCTGCGTCTGCAGTGATGGGGGCGTTGTACCGGTCTGTCGTGGTGAAGAGAGAGCTGAGCCGAAAGGCGAAGCTCTCAATTTACCGGTCAATCTACGTTCCTGCCCTCACCTAAGGTCACGAGCTTTGGGTAGTGACCGAAAGAACGAGATTGCGGATACAAGCGGCCAAAATGAGTTTTCTCTGCAGGGTGTCTGGGCTCTCCCTTAGACATAGGGTGAGAAGCTCGGTCATCCAGGAGGGGCTTGGAGTAGACCCACTGCTCCTCCACATCGAGAGGAGCCAGTTGAGGTGGCTCGGGCATCTGGTTAGGATGCCTCCTGGACGCCTCCCTGGTGAGGTTTTCCGAGCACGTCCAACCGGGAGGAGACCCAAAGGAAGACCCAGGACACGCTGGAGGGACTATACCTCTGGGCTGGCCAGGGAACGCCTTGGGATTCCCCCGGAGGAGCTGGCCCAAGTGGCTGGGGAGAGGGAAGTCTGGGCCTCCCTCCTTAAGCTGCTGCCTCCGCGACCCGACTCCGGGTAAGCGGATGAAAATGGATGGATGGATGGATTGATTATTGTAAAGTATCACCGTTAAATACACAAATATGCTGGTATGTTTCATTAAATCTGTTTATTCAAAATAAAACTGACATCATGACATAAAATCCTCTGTTTTGTCATTTAAAAGCTAAATGACAAAAACAAAACACTCCTTCGTGTTATTTTGGTTGAACAGTTCCCATGCTGAGTGACTGCCGCTCCAAACTGACATACTGCCACACTTTCCCACGCACGCGAGCGCCTCCTTAAAGCGCGCTGGGGGCGGCGCGCGCTCGTCAGCTCACGGGGCACGAGGCGGGCGGACCGCAGGGTGAGGATCATGTGTAGTCCACGCGCCGAAACTGGGTTAGAGCGAGTAGCGGAGCTGGAAGAAGGAGCTGGAGCAAGAAGAGCTGCTGCCACTTTATGTAATTTAATCTCAGCCGCTCGGATCTGAGACACTCTGCAGGCGCTAGATAACAAAGACTCGTCGCTTTTATTACGATTTTTTTAAAGGTCAGCCTGAACGAAGAGAGAGCAGGAGAAAATCCATATGAGAATTAGTTGTGATAGTTTTCAGCTGCTCCGGTTGGGAGCGAATAACAGAAATTGTCCTGCGCTCCCGGTGTTTTTTGGCTTCTCCTGCGCGTGGAGTTACATGTCCCAAAGAGTCCAGTAGACCACCGCCAACATGAGAGGTGAGTTTGGGAGATTTTTGTTGCAAATGTTCAACCTGACAGCCTGATGTTTGTGCACAACTTTTGGGTTAGTGCGGTAAGGAGCTGCTTTTACGCGCAGTCCGAAGTGCGTCAACTTCATGCGCGCAGCACAATAAACACCAAGGGTGCACAAGATTACATTTAAAAAAGTTTTAGTTAACATATAATAGATTTAGACTTTATAAATAGCTCATAGTTTGAAAGTGGTCCTTTTGAATTTTAAAATACCTGTAATTGGTCCGTTTGGATCAATTGGAGTGGATAGTGCATTTATTTTGTTTTGCTTGTAGCCAAAAGAAATGCATTACCTTGTTGTTTCTGCTACTTTTTTCACCTGTAAGCCGCTGACTCCAGTTATGTAAGACTGGGGGAGGGAGGGAGGGAGAGAGGGAGAGAGGGAGTGGAGTGATTCATGCGCTGTCAAGTCGCATTAAAATCTGCTGGCAGGGGTTGTTGTTGTTAACTCGGAGTCTCTTTTCTTTCACATTTACTTATTTATCTGTTTTAATAATTCATTATAGATACAGTTTCTGATACGTAGTATACTTTGTGAAATTTAGATAAAAAAACTTTGCAGTTTTATCTTTTATCATTTATTTGATAAGAAAACGTGTAAAAATGCGCAGCTGTGGTTTGATTTCACTATCACAGGTCGATCGTCAGCCATTTGTGTTTTTGTTGTCAGTATCAGAAGTATGGAGGCTGTGGTGAGCAGGGAGAGGAGGTGCTCCATTGACCTAGATCTGTCATTAAAGATTACAGCAAGTGTGTGTGTGTGTGTGTGTGTGTGTGTGTGTGTGTGTGTGTGTGTGTGTGTGTGTGTGTGTGTGTGTGTGTGTGTGTGTGTGTGTGTGTGTGTGTGTGTGTCATTACTTTCTAAACATTGTCTATAATTGAATAACTGACTTAGGGAGTGCTTTTCGATCCATTTAGGAGCATTTTTTATTTATCAGATTTGCTCACAAAAAGCACATTTTTTAAATAACTGCCATTACAAAGATTACTTGTGTTGTTTATATAGATTATTTGAATATATAACTTAATAAGATGAAGTCATACTTTAGTTGTTCCAAGATGCTGGATCATCACGCACTGCTGGTACAAGCAGGAAATGAGCACAGCAAGCCCACATTGAAACACTGTTGAGCACAGCTTCCTTCTAAGGCCACCAACATCAACTAAAGGGTAAAGCTTTGCATTTAAGTATGAGTCATCCATTTGATTTTGATCAAAATTAAACATTTACGGCATAAGGGGTAAAACTGAATGGGGTTTGAGTCTCCAAAGCTGCTTATTTTTATCAAAATACTTTTCCTTTTTTCTTGTGTTAAAGAGTTATTGTCACAAACTGTTGCATAAAGAGGTAAATGTGAGGTAATATGATCAACTGAACAGCAAGCTTACAAAAAGCTGTGGTAGCTTTATAGAGGAGAGTTGACTTTGCTCTCCAAGGACATCACTGTGCAGAGCTCAGCCTCAAAGCCACTATCTGTTAAGAGAGCAGCCTTGGGGATGTTAACAGCAAGCTACAGTATGTGTCAAGGTGCCCTTTCGCTCTGACAACTGCATGAAGATTATCGTACTCTTAAGTAAGTTTTAACTCTTGACTTGCATGTACGTGAGCTAAATGTTTGAATCTTATCGTGCGTCTCTATTATCGTGTATTTTGACAGATTATGTAAACTAAACGCTTATTTAGACTCCAATGTGTCTAAATGTGGATCCAGTTTGATTTTTTATATCTATTTTCAAAGTATGCATGAAGATAATGGCAGTGAAACAGTCAGAGAGTTTAACTCAAGGTTACTGTTGTAGAGGGGATGAACTTGACTCCCCAGCTTGGGTCTTTTTTGTGTTGCAGAGGCCTGTTTTAGTTTGGAGAAGATCTTGCAGCACAGACAAATGAATGCACTTCATTTTATGCAAAACTCCCCATTTGCTTCCTTTTGTGCTGCCATGTGGGCCTCTACTGCCTCTTCAAACATTGAACATGAGAAAACACATCCATACTTTTTCTGTCAGTGTTTGGTTTTAGGAATTATGTGCCTAAAACAAGCTGTTTCAAAGGAAATTAGCATCTCTCAAGTCTCCAGGCTGGAGGAGCAGCTGCTCTCCTCTGAGCCCCTCCCAGATATCAGAGCTTCTCAGCTTATAGCAGTCTGAGTGAGGGTGGGGTGGGCGTGGCCAGATCCAACTTGTTTTACTTAAAGTGACAGAGCGCTGAAACGGCTCATTCTGGAAGGTACTGAAACTGTCGAGACTAAAACTGCTGAAATCACTTCATGTGGGAGGGATTTAGTGCAAAGAACATCATGAAAGAACCATAGAACTATTATAACTTAAGAAAAAAGTCATAATACATCCCCTTTAACAATGGTGCAGCATTACAGTGCTTTGACAGGCCTCTTGGCAGCTGCAGCTCTGTTGGTCAATGTGCATAATTATAAAAAGAGAAGTTAGAAAGCAGACTTTTAATTACATAGAGAGTAAACTTCATGCAGCTCATAAAAATCAATTAAACAGTCGATTTTGTGTCCGTTTCTAACCACACTTGTGTCTTTATTCTGGTTCCATTGCATTTACACCTGTCATGCATTTTTTTAAAATGTGAGCAGGACATTTTAGATTACCTTTGTGTTCACAATCTGTAAAGACAGCAGGTGACACAGTCTTGGATTCACAAATGTTAAGGAATGCTCATTCAGAAAATAAAGTTGCATGAAGAACTTCTGCTTTGTAGCATGCTACATGATACTTTTATACCTTTCTCCTAAGTAGTTCCCTAAAGGTTCTAAGAAATGTAGCTTAAACGCAGAGCGTGTCAGGGAAACGTGGAGTGCAAGGTAAATAAGACATTGGACTCTGTTTGATTAGCTGGGATAGGAGGACAAAGTCTCATTAGCTGAGCGTTTACAGCACTGGGGAACGAAGCGTCGACTGACAGAAACTAAAACATGCACAGAAGAACCAGCTGACACAGATGTGACTTTAGCTTTTGACTGTAAAATTGTGACTTTCTGCTTCAGGTTCTATGACGAATGCCCTCTATTAAAGCCAGTAATCATTTGCTGGCATAATTGTTTAATAGTTGATGTGTAAGTAGAGATAAAGGAGTTAAATGAAGCATGTTGGCATTTAAAACACACAGGTGGTTTGAACACACATGCTTTTATGAATGCTTCTGATAAACAAATAGAAATGTTATTTCATTCCTTCTTTACTGGAACAAAAGATTAATGGAAGTTTTCCAAATGAGTCCTGCGAAGAAGAAAAGAGCTTTTGTTTTGACTTGTTTGGAATTGCGACATAAAAAGCGTCACACATTGTTCTGTGTTCACGCTTAATTCAAGAAATGCTCAGCTCGCTTTTATTTAAACAAGGATTTAGGTGCAATTGTTATGAATTGTGCAACAACCAGCCAGACTTGCAGAGAAAATCCTCGGCAGTCGATTTCACCAGAGTAAAAATAGATGGATGGTCTAGCTGAGACGCAGCTGACGTTGCACAGAAATACCTGACATGCTGCAACAAGTTCAGGAGCTACTATGAGCTTAGCTGTCCTCACATACTAGTTAATATCTCTGCGAACATTTCCAAATGTTACATCACTTATAAAATCTATAGTGTTACGGTGCGTCTCTCTGCTCGTCTTGTTTCATTGACTAATCAAATGTCGCTGTTGCTGGTTGAAGCCAAATGAAAACATCCACCCTCTCCCTTACTTAAAGCCTGAGTCAGATTCTGTTCCACCTTAAAACCTGCAAGAAACCAGATTGTGTTTCTTGTAAAGTTGCCATGACAAGTCCCGCCTACCCTCTTTTCTAAATGGAAACTGTGTCAGTGGAGCAATTCCTGTTCTCTGGTTCTGGCTGTACCGCTCAGCTGACTGGCAGGTGAGACGTCAAGTCACAGGAAAAGCCTCCCGCTCGGAAGCCAATCGGAGCGCAGGAAGACGAGGGAGGACCGGCGCACCGTTGCCCGGACAACCACCTCTGAATGAGTGTGTTCATGGAATGCACCAGATGGGAGTTATATAACAAACAGTAGGGAGGCGGGGTGGGGAGGGATGAAGGAAGCAATAGAGAAAAGCTTTTATTTATTTACGTGTATCTCAGTTATATTTTATTTGCTGAGATATTTTATATCAAACTAAAATTCTAAAATATCTTTCAGAGGAAAAAACCTGAAATGTTTTGACACATTTCTTTTCCCCTGAGCCAGAACCACAGGACAGTGTTAGTCAGTAACCTCTTGTGCTTTCGCTCAATCTGTGACGCACATCGTTCCCCACGCAGAGTGACTCATGTGATTGATTGGATTTGAAGATTTTTTTATGAAAGTATCGTTAAAAAAACCAACAATTTTCTGAAGAGCTGTGAAAACCACTTAAATCCTATTTTGTGATTTAGCAGGTTACCTAACACGCCTGTGTGACCTAACCAAAAGGTTTTAGTGATTGTTTGGCTTACCCTGCTGCTCTAGACAAATACAGTTTTTATACAGCAGTGCCTTTCACTTGCTTTGTGGGTCACAAACATCAATAGTGCCGGGTGTTCGGACTGGAGCTACAAACGCTTTGTCAAGACAGAAGAAGTCAAATCTTTTCCAGATTCAGTCATCAATACAACTTTTCTAAAGATTATAGTTTTGGTTCAATTCTATTTAATTTACACGAGCATCATCTGCTTCAGCATCAAATGGTCACTTGGTGTTTTAAAGGTGCAGGTGAGGCTAAATGAAGTTTCTCCTGTTTTCCTCGTCCGTCTGAGACGAGGTGATGCAACAAGTGCATCAATTTCCGTTTCTTAGTTTACATTATAACATCAAACCTTTTCTAAAACCTCGTTATGTTTGTTTCACTCTAAAATAATTGCAGTCAACAATCAGGAACATCTGAGCTGACGTAAGGCTCCAGGGTTCCGAGATCCAAACAAAGCCTCTGGTTTCTCATTCTGCTAACTTTTTAGACACTGGCGTTAGAGACTGGTGAAACTTTATAACCCCAGGCCTCTGCTAATGCAATTGACCTGCTATTCTGGGGCTGAGGAGGCCCGGCTACTTAGATAAACAGCATAATGAAAAGAACAGGCTGTTCTTGATTAAGAAGGCTCAGGCTTCCACCCTGAGCACGAGATGTATAATGTATGCACAGTTCGGTTTGCGCTCTTGACACTTCTCTGGTTTCTTTTGCAGTCCTGTAACATAATGGGATTTTGTCCCATTGTTACTGTCAATGCTGCAAACACTGTGATGCACAAATAGCATCAGACGCCCTTCACATGCAATTGTTTATCTCGCAGAATTAATGTTACACCGAATGCAGGGAGCAGCATTGCATTCACGGTGATGGTGGACTTGTTTGAGTTTGAAATCACAGCCGTCCAGAATAAATATTGATTTGTTATAAACTGCCAGCCTCATTTTACATGGTTGAAAGGATTTATTGACCGTAACACTTGTTAGTGCGTCAGCCCCGTAAAGCAAATGTTGAAACAGTTTTTTTATGTTATTATCCAACTTGATTAGTTATGTGTGTCAACCAAAAATAACTCATTTAACGTCTTTTTTACAATTTGTTTAATGAACAGTCTGCTGTGTGAAAAATACAACTATTACACCACAGGTCTTCTTTTTTAAATATTTTCTAGATTTTTATTTAGTAACTTGTTCTGTTTGCTTTTTTTTTCAGCCCAAATAGAAGTGATTCCTTGTAAAATCTGTGGTGACAAATCATCAGGCATTCATTATGGCGTCATCACCTGCGAAGGCTGCAAGGTACGTTAGCTTTTTTATAACGCTATACAAAAGAAGATGACACAAGTAGTACCAGGTTTAATCAGCCAGCCTCAACACTCTGTGGGTATTTAAATTCCCCGTTTTTGTTTTCTTCAGGGTTTCTTTCGACGCAGCCAGCAGAACAACGCTATGTACTCTTGCTCACGGCAAAGAAACTGCCTAATTGATAGGACCAACCGCAATCGTTGTCAGCACTGCCGGCTGCAGAAGTGTCTCGCTCTGGGCATGAGCCGGGATGGTGAGTCCAGTCGCTCCATTCCTTTTAATTACCTCAGGGCGTCTGCGCCTTCCTCAACATTTTCTACTTTTAACCACACTGATTGAGACAAGTAGTCCTTCTTTTCACACCATGCTAGAGTTGAGTCATTTTACCTCTTCACTCACCTGTCCTAGCTGTGAAATTCGGTCGCATGTCCAAGAAGCAGCGAGACAGTCTGTATGCAGAGGTCCAGAAACACCAGCAGTCCCAGGAGTGCGGCGGAGTCGGCGTCTGCGAGGAGAACGGCGACATGGCTGACCACAACCGCACCTACAGAAGAGGCTCCAGCGCTGCTCTCAGTGACCTGGACGACATCTCTACCCTGCCAGAAGGCCTGCTCTTTGACCTGCAGCTGACTCCAGAGGACGGCGGTGGGGAGTACTGTAACCTGGACATGCTGGGAGGAAGTGCAGGCAGCAGTTCCTCCTCTCAGAGCTCACCAGAGCAAACCAGCTTTGACTTTGTAGATGGAACCCACAGCATCAAACATGAATACCAGCTGTTGCACGACTCTGGACTCTTCTCACATGCTATTCTCAACCCACTCCCAGAGGGCTGCTCGCTGCTGGAGATAGGTCAGTAGGAAGGCTCTTTAAACTAAAACTCGTGAGCTTGTTGCAAGTTGAACGTAAATAAAATAAGATTTTCCTCCGTGCAGAGCGTATAACCCAGAGTGTGGTTAAGTCCCATATTGAGACGAGTCAGTACGGAACAGAGGAGCTGAAGAGGATGGCATGGAACCTCTACAGTCCAGAAGAGACACGCTCATACCAGACCAAGGTAATACACAACATTATACCCTCATCTGCATTCATTATTAGAGCTGCCTTTGGAAGTAAACCTTTGGACATTTGAATTCATCCTCCTGGAGATGTGATTCAGCTAAACTGTGATTTTATCTCCAAAATATTTGAATCCCTACACCTCATTCTGCCATGGAGCTATTTGACTTCTGCTCATTTTGCACATAAACAATACATCAAATTAAAAATTAAACAACATACTAAAGCTTCAAAGTAAAAAAGGCAACCATCAAACATAACTTATGTCGGCTGCAGTCCTGTAAATCGTTGCGTTATGGTTCTTTCTCTTTCAGTCAGCTGAGGTGATGTGGCAACAATGTGCTTTTCACATCACCAACGCCATCCAGTACGTGGTAGAGTTTGCTAAGCGCATCTCCGGCTTCATGGACCTCTGTCAGAATGATCAGATCATCCTCCTCAAAGCAGGTCAGTGCATGACACCATTTCACACACCCTGCAGCCTTTTATCAGCTCTACACACAGCCTGTTCTGTGTGTATGGTCATTAGTGTTAGTCTGAAGTAGTGGGTGACTTTCCAGACTTCCAGCATCACATGCTTGCAGAGTGACTTCAAGTTGGTTGTTCTTCCTCTAATAATGGCTGGCTTTGTTTTAATCACACTACTTTCTTTTCATCATAGAACGAATCACTTCAGCTCATAAATCACAAAGATTAACTTGTGCTTGTTTTTACGTTGACATTTCCAAAACACCAAATCTGCCCTCATTTAATGCAATAATGTTTTGCAGCAAAAGTTTTTATTTTAACATAAATACTGTAACGGGTGCACCAATACCACATTTTTCCAAATCGAGAAAGAGTACCTACAGTTGAGTACCTGCTGACTCTTTACTTTCTAGACAGGATCAGTCAGCTGGGATCTTTATTATGTGTCATACAAGAAGTTTGGTCAGGTCTAGAAATGTTTCTCTCTGTTGGGTTTGAAAATATCACATAAAAATTAGTCTTTCTTTCATTTAATCTAATCTGGGCTTGATGTTACATATTACGTAAAATTGAACCAAGTAACTTCTTTACATGTGAAAAAACTAGATAAATAAATTTTGAAACATAGATAACAAACTTCTCAGCTGTGGAAGTCCTAGTGTGGGAAACTGACTCCTTTTATACCTTCAGCAATCCCTCAAGGCTTCCCTGAGTCGAACCTTCCCTCGCCTGATTGGAACCAAACTGTTGGATTATTAAGCTTCTGTGTTTAGAGAGTTTCATTAGAGCTACTGCTTCTTCTCTGTCATAGATGTTAGCAAAATGTGTCTAAATAAAACGTGCTGCTGCTTTGTTAGTGTCGATCAGCTGTGACTAACAGTGCCTTACCATGAGGATTCAGGCAGCATCATTACAGGCACGGTTACACAGCTACTTAGGCCTTCATCCTCTTCAGAGTTACCCCGACTTGACACCGGCGCTTAAGCGACACGTAACATCTATGAAGTAGGGGTGTGCAAAGCAGCCAGTATTTGTATTTGTTGGGGGGGGGGGGATTTGTATTTGCATAAAACTCAAAATAGGTGTAAAAATCCATTTGTTTTTGCATTACACTTCTAATTTATGTTATAGTTTACACCTGTTTTGAGTTTTAATCGAATACAAAAACACATACAAATACTTTCCCCCCTCAACAAATACAAATACTGCTTTGCACACCCCTACTTCACATGTGTGTTTTATATTCGAGTAAAACTCAAAATAGGTGTAAAAATCAAAATTTTTTTGCATTACACTTCTACACTATAACATAAATTAGAAGTGTAACGCACAAAAAATGGACTTTTACACCTATTTTGAGTTTTATACAAATACTTTCCCCCCCCTCAACAAATACAAATACAGATACAAATACAGGCTGCTTTGCACACCCCTACTGTGAAGCTTAGAACGCAGCAATTAGCCACCGTTATAGTAGATAGGTACGTTTCCACCGGCTGTGAAGCGGAGCATTTTTGACTCATCCCAGAAGCATAATCGCTTCGCTTCGAGTCTACTTTTAACGCGCTACGCTTCGAGAATGCATCAAGCTCATCAGTTCAGATTGGAACAGATAGGAAGTCAAACACTGGAGCAGTGTAAAACATCTGGCAACTTTCAAAATAAAAGTCACGTGCAGATTTCCTATTGCTTAGCTAGTAAAAGAAAATACATGATTACCTGTGATGCCTGCAAAAACCACAGATTTTTTTGGATACATGCTGCCGACTTTCTCCTTGCTAGTCATCTTGTGAACTGCCAAAATTACAAGTGGTCTTGAAAAATCTCCAGTGATTTCATGACCTCACAGGACCATCTGAAACACTCCCAGTGGGAAGGGAGACGCTGCTGACCTCGCTGGGAAAACGCGTCTGTTACATGTCGCTTGTGCATCAGGTAGAAAGCAGGGGTTAGCTGCTGTTGTCTCCTGCTACAACTCCTCTGAAAGCTGAGTTTTATGATATTTGAAGGTACACAAATATAGTATCAGACAGATACCTGATACTGGTATTGGGGCATCCCTAATAAAATAAGTTGTTTCAAAAAGCATTTTAGTTCAATTTACATGAAAAAAGAATTTTACTAAGGAAGGTAGACTAATGAGATGCTTTTCTCACTATACCTATTCTAGTATGTATTAATCCAGAATATAGCACAAAAAGTGATGTCATTTAACACCTAACATTTATAGGGTATGATGCTTTGATTGCTGTAGTTTTCTCCGTCAGAGCATTGAGTTAGTTTGAGCCAGTACATGCTTACAGATCAAGTTTAACAGCCTAAAGCAATTTAGCTTTTTCATTTTTGGGCCTTGGCTTTGAAGTATTGTCTGAAAACACACCCACAACACAGTGTCATTAAACCTCTCCCAGCCCAGTCTCAATTACTGTCATGTCACAGCAGTAAATCATTTCAGTTGTAAAATGGTGACCCTATTAGAGAAGTAAATAAGGCATGCCATTAAATTAGCCATGCACATGTAATAGCCCGTTGCAGTTGGCAGGTTTGCTGCGACTCGCACCGTTTTAGTAGAAACCATAAAAACTAACTCTGCCAAAAATAGATATGAAAAAGTGTCATCACTCTGCTGTAATCAAATGGCACACACTAGTTTCTAAGTAGCAGTCATGATAAAGCCTGTGGCTCTTTTCATAGAGATGAAAGAAAACAGGAGCTGCAGTAGGTTCACCACAAAGGTAAAAGCACCTCAGAATAAAGCAGATCTCATAACAGACATGATGTAACAAAAATCATGTAACTGAGCTACATAACAGACTAAAACGGACATAAACAGGACAAGTCCATCTAGAATATGGATTTTGGTTAATAAACACCAGTGAGATTTTTAGTTGCAGATCAAAATGTTCAGAAAAATTACAAAATGTTCAGAAAAATTACAAAATGAAATCTTTAAATATCTTCTGCCCAGAACTAAATAGAGCTAAAGTTTCCTCGGCTGTGCGGTGACTCCTGAATGCTACTGTAGAGAGTTTCAAAATGCTACCAACAAAGCTAGTTGGTGAGCTGCAGGCAAGGCCCAAAGCCACAGATGTCACAACATGAATGCCATTGGCTGTCTCACCCTTTTGGTTACCTGGCTTGGTCTGGATAATGTACCAGTAGTTTTTAACAAGGATCCTCATGCTCATTAACGAGAATGTTGCCGTCAAACAGGTGTTCTGGTTGCACACATTCAACTGACATTTAAAAACATCTACTGTCCAAGTTTAGTGTTATTTTATCAGCTCCTCTGACTAAAATGTAAAGACGTTCCTGCATTTTTCATGAGTGTATCTGTGTCTCAACAGGCTGCATGGATGTTCTTCTGATCCGTATGTGCCGGGCCTATAACCCCATCAATAATACATTGCTCTTTGATGGAAAGTTCGCCACTCCTCAGCTTTTTAAAGCTCTTGGTGAGTCAGCAACATTCAGCGTTTCTCTCTTTCTCTCCTATGAGCATCATGAAAAGATGGGTGGGGGATTTTTGGGTCACCTTTTCATCTGTCACAATAATTACTGTCAGTACTTCCTTTTTTCATTTTTGTTTTAATTGTCATTTCCCTTAAAGGCTGTGATGACCTTGTGAGTGCGGTGTTTGACTTGGCGAAAAGCCTGAGCCGTATACCGATGTCTGAGGAGGAAATGGCTCTCTTCAGTGCTACTGTGTTGCTCTCACCAGGTGAGATAATGTTCCCAACACGATAAATCGGTTCAACTGGTATATGGCATTGATGTTGTGTCATGAGTTTGAATATTAAGATTGTTCCACTTGACACGGGTCGACTTATCTTAAATTAGCTACATCCACTGCAGAATGGATCCTTTGGTGAAATCAGAATTGGCTATGAACAACTGATGTGTGTTTAAATTACAGGAAACAAAATGTATCTAAGTGTGTGTGTGTGTGTGCGTGCGTGCGTGTATTATCACATTATACTGATTCTGCAAAAACACATTTTTAAACAATACAAAAATTGGGTATTATGAAAGAATTCCTGGAAAAATCATTTTGTTTTTCTAACAAAATTTTACTCACAGAATAAAAAAGTTTCTATATTTAAATGAAACCAATTTAAATTGGCTTGAGTTACATCATTCGGTTACAGATTACAAGTGTTTGGCAGACATCTTTGGCAAATTTAACTTGATATTTATTAAGAGAAAAATAAAACTTTTATTAAAAAGTAAAGCTTTGTTACGTAAACTTTTAGAATACACCGAGCCCTTTAAAGAGCCGTCTCAAAATGTTGCTTAATTAAACCTCATCACTCATGTCTGTGTGGGAAAATCTCAATAATGTTCGCTGCTTCCCAGCACAAACCTAGAATGGTAACAATCTTACTTGGCAGGTTGTTGGCAAGTTTGAAACATGAAAAGAATTAAAACTGAATGATGCCAAACTGAGGCAGTAAAATAGCTTAGAAATCTAGACGAACAGTAGCAGTAGTGAAAGATTTTCTCTGCAGGTCGGTCTAGCCACACTCCATTGGAGCCTCAGCTGGTCTACTGTTGGCCCGAACAACTTTAGGTTGGGCCAATCACAGTGCTCTGTGGTTTTAGAGACATTTGGTGGACTTAGCACCATAGCTGCGACAGATAAAAACTACAAAGATGGTGTCGGCGCAGAAACGGCATTCATTTGAAACGGCTTTGTCATTAACTTTGTATAATTTAGACTTCAACCTTTCTTTGAGACATGAGCAGATAGAGGTACTGAAGTCATTTAGTTTGAAAAAGGATGTATTTGAATAGAATAGAATAGACTTTATTGATCCCACACTGGGGTAATTCACTCGTTAAGGCAGCACATACACTTAGAGGATAGGAAAAAACTAATTATTGTAACCTTCAGCAACTAAAAAAATGAATGAATATAGAAAATTTAATTTCCAAGAAGAAACAGCATAAAGGACTTTGCTTCTTCTTCTTCTTCCTCCTTGACGGTGTATGGGAGACTGCCCCATTGACTGATTTCCATAGCGATGAATAGGTCAAAGTTGCTCTGATTGGTCCTAGCACTGTCCAATTGCATGCGAGACAGTTTGAAAGACAACTGTAGATTCCACCCCATGACTGAGCTCTTTCTATGGGTCGTGGCCAGACTATGTAATTGCATATATAGGAAGGCTGGCCAGGCTAGCAGTAAATATATTACAGTGTGAATGTGTACGTGCGTGGGTGAATGACTTGTGTTGTAAAGCGCTGGGGGCAGTTCTAGGCCTCTATAAGGATGTAGATACAGACCAATAGTGATCCCTAAGGCAGTTGGCAAGTTTTTATTGTTTTATTGTTATTGTATTGAACTAGCTACATCTTATTAAACTTGTCCACGGTGATTAAATCCTCAACACAAATTCAGCTACAATCATGTGAACCTTTAGTAAGTTTCTGCAAATTAGCAGTCATGTTAATGTAGCTCCATTCAAAGTTACGTTTCAGCTTTAAGATTATATAGATTTTAATATAAATAGTTATACACATGAACTAGATTTTAAAAAGAACACTGGAGAAATTAAAACACTGTGGAGAGTGTTTTTACATCTAAATTTGGAGTTAAATTAACTCTTTAAAGTGAAACATTTGAACTCTGTAAAGTTGTTCATTTTGACAGTAATTTGAGTAAAATTAACTCTTTAACACTGGCTAAAGAGTAAATTTTATTCTATTTTCGTGTGGGATTAAATGTTATCTAAAACAGTTAAATTCTACTCTCCTAGAGTTGGAGTGACACTGGATTAATTTACTGTGTAATAATAATAATCGAACTTGTCCTCTTCTTTATCAGACCGACCGTGGCTAACGGATGTCCAAAAGATCCAGAAGTTGCAAGAGAAGGTTTATGTGAGTCTGCAACGCTGTCTGCAAAAAGAAGGTGCATCAGAGGAGAAGCTAGCCAAGGTACCGACTTGTGTTACGGCAAAATACGCACCTGACTATGGGGCGCTGATTGTAAAGTTATACATGAATGCATTTAAATTTAAATATATAAAATTACATCTACATTTTTAAAATCAAATCTAAAAATTTTCTAGAGAACCAAGACAGGTACACTGGTTAATGATCATGGTTGAATGGACTCTTGTTCTCTTCATCCTGCTTTTATTTTAGTAAGGGCTACTTCTATTTTACAGTCTGGATTTGCATATTTTCTGAGTGTTTAGTTTAAAACTGCAAGATTCAAATAAAAATTTAAGTTATTTTCAGATTTTAAAACTCTAGGTTTTGCTGTATATAGCCTATTTATATTCAATTCTAAATATTTAATATTTGTATTTGTGTTCAAACCTTGAGACATAATACTGTAATTTATCAAATAAATTGGTGAAACGGTGACTTAAAAATGTCATTCTTTATTTTAATTGATATGAGGAGTTCCTTAAAGTTTCTTCCTGTATTACTTTACAATCAGTGCCCCATACCTGGTAATGATGTTTAACAACTGTAAAAACATGTTGTTTACTTGATGTTTTTGTTTTTTTCTAGATGGTGTCTAAGCTTCCTGTAATGCGTTCCATCTGCAACCTACACATTGATAAACTGGAGTTTTTCCGCCTGGTTCACCCTGAGACAGCGTATACCTTTCCACCTTTGTATCGGGAGGTTTTCGGCAGTGAACTCACCTTTCCGGACTCCACGGAGGGCTAGGTTATCCGTTTAGTTTAAATGGCATGTTTAACATAGCGACACTGAGGTGTATATAGAGGAGGATTAAAAAATGCAGCAGACATCGGAGGCAAAACCAACTAGTAGCCCAATGACAATCCTGCACGTTACACTTTAGCACACAATCCTCTCACCTCTGAAGTCCAAACCCTGTGGAGTAGCTTCCACTGCCCTGCAGGCCAACCCTCTCATCTTAACTCAGCGGGGGCTGCTTCTGGCTCATTGGTGTCTCCTTTTGGTTTTGTTTTTAAAGAATGAAGAAATCGTCAACAGCATTTGAGTTCTCAGAAATATTTTTCTATAAGACTCGTCAAACTGAAATAGTTTCTGGTGTATATTTTGATGTATTCCTTCTCATAGCTTCTGTATAAGATTGTTGAATGTACCTCCCTCTTCCTGTAACCATCCAGCACCGCCCTGGGCTTCAAATAGAATGTAGTAAACTCCTCACCCGCTTTGGGAGATTTACAGTGAAGTTGCCTGTTTTTGTTGCAAAGTCTAGAAACGGCTTTTGTTTCATTCTGAAGATTGCAGTTTTGTAACACGATCAAACTGTGTAAAGGGACCACGATCAAAGTTAAAAGCAGAAAAGTCGTTTTCTTTTCTAACTGTAAATCACATTCAGATACTGAGCTTGGCTGCTGCCGTGCATCAACAAACACTTTCACAAAGAGCACAAGACACAGCACTTGAGCTAAATGATGTTAGATATTTCTACTAGCACACCCTTAGACACCGTTGTCAGTAAACTGTGACTTTTATTTTTTACTTTTATGCAATCGATGACCTCAATCCAAATACCTTTTTCCCTTTGCAAATGCCACTTAGAAAGTGAGACAATTACAAAGGTATTTGTGGACATATTTTCAGATGTACTTTTTTATATATAAATATATTTATATATAAAAGCATCTATAAAAATGTGTAAAATAAGAGCATATGAGGAGAGCAGGGTCATGTCAGGCTTGGGCTCAGGCCATAATGTCCACATTTTAAGGTTCTGGGATTAAACAAGAGAGAAACTGTAGCAGAAATGAAAAAGAAAGTGTTTAATCAGCACTTACAACTCCTTGTTAGGATCCAAAACATCTCTTAGAAACAGGATTTTATGGGTTTGCAGTCAAACTGCCTGCTGTGACGCTTGTATTGAAACCAGATAGAGAAGCTAGACGACCCCGCTACCTGTGAGCAAGATGCTGAGAGGGAAGAGCTATCTGCACAAATGTCTCATTGGCCTGAGACTTGATATTGAAGTCAAGTTTGAAATGAAGGGACAACAAAGGGTGGATGATGGTGTTATCCAAGCTTCCCAGGCATCACGAGATGTTATCGCTCCTCGGGGGTTGGGTTGATTATGTGTTCTGATCAGAGAATGATAGCCTCTATTCCTTACTCCCCACCGCCTAACTACCTCACCCTCTCCAAAACACTAGATGGCAAAGCACAGGGTTGACAGAGCCATCAGCTACCCCCTTGAGTTAATACCTTAGTGTTACACACTAGAGAGCCTCTTCAAAAAAAACTAACTCCTAGGGGCAACACTGAAAGGTGGAATAGCAACTAGGCAATAAATCAAAACGATACCATTGTTATTGAAACTGGAGAAGAAAACAAATGAAGGGGAACACTGGATATTCGTGTGCTAAAGACGCATTCTGGTTTTTCATAGCACTTTATGCCTTTTGGGTCCTGGAAGCTCTGGATGTATACAGATTTATCTCAAGTTACATCTCTGGAGATACCTATGGGTGTGTCCAGATGAGAAGTCTTTATTTGAAGAAGGATGTATTAGATTTCTGTCAAACAAAGAGTTTCAACCAACAAACAAAACGCTATACTTGGAGTAAACATTTTTCTACACATATATAAAGAATTTGAAGACAATCACTCGACAGGTGTTGGATGTCTAGGTAATATTTATTAAGCTTAGCGCTGCTGGGACAATGCTGTTCACCTTTAACTTCACCCAGTATGAAGGGAGCATGACCCTCGTCTTGGTACTTAAGAAAAGTGGCATTGTGGGATCGTGCAATAATGTCTTTCCCATTGTTTTCAGTATGTTGGGCCTTAGTTTTAATGTATTACAGTCACTGTTTTCACAAGCACTCCAGCTTCATAACCTCACAGCACAGCAGACGTTAGTATTCACAGCATAATGTACCAAAAACTTCACTAACATCTTTGCAGATTAGATGAATCAGCCAGATGGAGCCTACAGATTGTAGCAAAGTGCAATGCTTTGTGTTTGGAGCCGTTTGGAGAATGTCAGACATAGTCTCTAAAGACCTCTGTAGTCTGAAATGTCTCAGACCTATGATCTGTTTTGACCGTTCCCTTTAGAGTCACTCAGGGAGATAGCTGGGCTCTCTGTCCTACAGCAACTGCAGTTAGTCAAGCTAGCAAGACACCTTGCACCTACCTAAAAGACCTTTAAACCTTGATCACTGTGTACAGTACATGTTCTCGTGAATGTTTGATTACAGAAGTATCAAAGATTTTACCCTGTCTCATGTTATTATATCAAGACTTTTCTAGTTTAAGTCGTAGATTTAATAGGATTTTTTTTAAGTAAACATAAAAGATCAGTTCTAATCTCTGAATTATATTTTGTTGTGATCTTTTTCCTTTTCTGTTGTACTGTTTGTTTTATTTCCTCGTCAGTTTAGTGTCCTTTTTGTCTCAGAGAGATGTAATTTTATTTTTTTTAAAGAGCGTTTTTAAAAATAAAATGTCTCCCTGAAGGTTTTACTTTTGTCATGATCCTCCTGTTTATGATCTTTTCACTTTATTTTGAGATGATTTAATCCAGATAGTTTATTATGGAGTAATTTAAGTCATTGTTTGTGAAGCCCTAGAGGTTTTAACACAGTGATGTGTTATTGCACAATGGTGATACTGTATGTGGATTCAAGAATGTAATAAAGACTTTTTACAAGTAAAATTAAACATTGTTGTGGCTTGTTCTTTATATTATGTATTCAACCTTTCGCAGCTGATGGATTCTTTTATTGTTCAGAGCAGTACAGATTTTCTTCTTAACTCATTCAACTCATATTGTGTTTTAGAAAATATTATTGGAAAAGCTCATTCTATTGTGAGCATTTCAGAGTATTTAAGATATTTTATACTTAAAAATATGTTAATTGGTTTATATACAAGAATCTTAACACATTATTTTAGAGGAACAAAAACAAGACGGAGTCTAATTTGCATGTCCTTTCTTCTGCCGTGTGCAGAATTGGAACTGTAAAATTACACTTGGGACTTTAATAATATATTATTGTTATATAGTTACTATATTACGTAACACACACACACACACAATCCTTGTGTATTCCCTTTTACCCCACATGAATTCCTGAATGGAATTGTGTTCAGCCTCACTCCAACTTCATGTCTGGTTAATATTATCAGTCCATTTTTTATTTTTACCAGATGAGTCGATTGAGAACCCATTCTCATTTACAACGACGCTCTGGCCAAGAGGCAGCAGCAACAGAGACACAAGTAGCTTTGCAGCAAAGAACAGACAGATAAGATAAAAACAGACATAAAAGACTGTTCTCATATACAATATGTGCAAGCAATCAAAACAGACTTAAATCAATCTTTAAGCACTCAGAAGCAGGCACATTGCTCAGAAACTATTGATTGTAATGAATTGTTGAAGGTAGATAATGGAACATAGGGAGACATCTAGTGGGCATCTTTGGCGACATCTAGTGGGCATGTTGGGAAGAAGAATCGCTCACAGACCTGATGAAACCAGATGTGTGTAATTTCATGAGTGAATATTAAAGTAAGCACATAGTGGTGCTTATTAGAACTGTGGTTTCCAACCTTTTTTCATGAGGACCCCCTTTCCTGTGTCCAAGGCAAGCCAGGGCCCCCCAACACAAAATTAAAATCGAATAATTACAATCTTTATGCAGATATACAGAGATATGCCTCGTACTATTGGATGTGTTATCTGGATTTTATAAATGTAATTTTTACAAATATAATCTTGGTAACCTCACAACCTCAGCACAGACAATGTGGGGACCCCCTGCAACCTTTTGGGGACCACTTGGGGGTCACGGACCCCAGATTTGGAACCACTGTATTAGAAGATACTACAAAGTAAGCAATGACAGGCCGTGTATATTTAGAGACCCAGAGGATTCTCTGGACCAATATTACAAACCTGATCAGCAACCTTTAGGTTTCCAACGCCTACTCAGATGGAACTGTGCTCCAGGCTGCAGGTGAGGAGCTGTGTGCATCAGCTGCTGACCACACTGAGGTGTTTAACAGCTGAAGGAATTCAGTGGAAGGGAGCTGGTACATCATGTATTGTGTTGGCCTGGATCACAAAAATGCACAATTGTCTTGCATTCAAGTTCCACATGAACTTAAGCAAACTACCGTTATCTTTGAGACAACTTACATAATAGTAGGCCTTTTCCCTAATTAGAATGCACCCATCCTTAATATGTCTTTGCATTTGCTGATGACATTATATATTCTCAAAGAATATTTAGATTTGTCAATATTTATTGATAAATTAAAGTTTTGCCTCCAAAGTACCTGACAGGTAAAGGGCAGGTGTAGTCATTTAATTTTTTAGAACCTTACAGACAAAAATAAACTTTGTAAACCACGCAGCACACTGCATCTCCTTATGATAAAACTTGAGTTAATCAACATTCTGGCCATCAACAAACAATAAAGGGTCCTGAACATCCCATCTGCTCACGCCTTCCACTTTAGGGTGGAATTATCATCTTAAAAGGCCTAAAGCCCACATCACAAGGGCTTTCAATATTTTTATGAAAAAATGACTATACAAAGAAACAACAAAACAAAAACACTATAGTCAATTTTAACTCTACCAACTACATACATATCAACATAGGATATACAAACATTTTGCAAAATTATGACAATAATCATATTCAATATTATTTATCTAAGCACATTTTAAAGTACAACTGACAAGAACTTGATAATGTACCATATTGTTAGGTTGACTAGTTTTGGTTTGCAAAATATTTTATTTTCAAAATTCATCTATTTCGTAATGACCAGTTCAAAAGTCATATTAGTCTGCTAAAGAATCCAGAAATGGCCAGCAGATGGCAGCACTGAATGTTTCCTCTACATGCAGATCAGAGAGGAAGAAAACAAAACTTACCAGAAAAAAATAAAAATTTACATAATGTCATGTCAATGTGTCCTTTCAAGATTTAAACACTAATTTTTCGCAGAATTTTATTTTGTCCCAATAGTTGACTCATGTCTTCAAATTAATTAATTTACTTTTGACCTGTTTGTTTTCACATCTTTTTGCATAACCCCCCCCCACACACACACACACACACACACACACACACACACACACACACACACTTGTATCCCAGTTTAGTTTGTTTCTTTGATGTTGCAAAAACACAGCACTGAATTAGCAATAGTAAATTGCAATACTGTTAAATAGTAAATCTATTATTAATGGGTTTTTGTTTATAAATGTTAATGTTTATAAGTTAACTCAATGTGAGGATCACTAAATTATTTTTATTTCCATTTAAAATAGTTTAGTTTGAATAAACAGAATTTTAAAGTAAATTTACCACAAAAAAAATCAACATTTAAGGCAGGGCTGTCCCTTTTTAATCTTAAACTTGATCAAACAGAAATTATTAATCTCTAGACATTTCAAATGATGTGACACCTTTGCTTCTGTAATCTATTATTATCACAACTGCCAGTAATGTCAGTTTCTGTGTTGATCAGTGAGATTTATCATCCTCTGTTAATCTCTCACACAAGTGTTTCTCTTTTCCTCAGGTGGTGTTACAGAATTTAATGATCCCTAGAAACACAAATCTGCGCTTCATTTTTCTGTCTCCCCTCCCATCAACATTTTTAAACGATAAATGACCCGCACTTGTTTAGCACTTTTCTGAGTCAGAGGACTCCAAAGTACTTTACACTACGATAGTCATTCATCCATTCACACACACATTCACATGCTGGTGGTGATGAGCTACAATGTAGCCACAGCTGCTGATAGAGGTGATTTCATTTTCTGAGCAGACCTCAGTAGGCTACCATTACTTCTAATAGTTCTTGTTTATGTTTTTTAAAAATTGTCACATATATTATTTCTCATTAATAGTCAAAAAAAATATGCCAAAGCCCATAATAACCCATTGGTTAACCTTATGTGCTATTTTTACTTTTTATTTAGATATTTGTATCATTGTTATGCACTGAGCTCAACTGAACACCCCAAACACACACACACACACACACACACACACACACACACACACACACACACACACACACACACACACACACACACACACACACACACACACACACCACCACCACCACCACATTAAAAACTACTTAACTATAAAAATGATAAAAAATATGGAGATGTTTGAATAAAAGTTAAACATTATTACCTAAAACTACTTTTACCTTAACGTTAATAATATTTTAAATAACAAATAATTTAATTATTATAACCAGTATTGACACAAATAATTTAAGGACAAAGTGTCAAAGCTTTTTTTCCTCCTTTTGCAAGTTACTGTAATGGGTTTTTGCTGCAAATACATTTTCTCTTGTGTGTTTTTATCAATGTTATTTTGTAAATGTTATTGTTCAGATGTTATTAATGGTTTTTTGTTCAGTTTCACTTTTCAATAAATGATAACATAAATAAACTAACAAAAACATAAATGTATTCACTAGAAAGCCCGGCAATGACCTGCTACATCCAGCAGGGGGCAGTGGCCATCAACTTTTGCTACCTTCACGTAAACTCCGGAAAATATAGTTTCCAGCTGGTTGTTGTAGATTTAAAATAATGTTTGCTGATTTATTTATTGTTCAGACTATTGTCTTGTTTTTTTTTTTTTTAGATTTTCTTAAATCGTTTTTGCTTCATAATTCGAAATAGGAGTCGCACTTGGCGTGGACGTGGTCAGTTGGCGTCTCCCGACTCGGAGTGACGGCTGGGCAGACCTATTATTTCTCCGAAGTGTTTTTTGCACCGGCCCATTTTTTTTTTTTGACAAAGTGTATCGTTAATTTTTGGATTATCGCGGCCTGTTTTACACCGTAGTTGGAAGCAGAGAAACGCCCCGGGCTTCAAAATGTCTGTAGCGGGGTTGAAGAAGCAATTCTATAAAGCCAGCCAGGTTTGCAAACTTTTCTCCGTTACCGTTAGCTGCTAGCTTACTTTAGCATGGAGAGCTAACCAGCTTCATTTTTAGCTGCTAGTGTTGACAGCTTGTGTCAGTTTGTGAAATGTTGACTTTAATTTTGCGCGAAATATTTGTAAATAGTTCCTTTAAACGTTTATTACCATGTCGTCTGTTTACAACTAACGAAGCAGCGTTACTGTATATAGAAACATTTCTTTTTAGGGGTTGTTGTTTTAACACAGTCTGTCTTTACACAGATGCACAGAATCAGATTTTGTGAGTACACATATTGTGATTAACGTTAGCTTTGTTTGCCCAAGGATGAGTCGGAATTTTTCAAGTATGAAAAAGAAAGCACAGTTAGAAGCAATGCAGCACTGAAGTCAGGACTAAAAGGAAAAAGTCCTTTTTGCGTTTTTATAACAGTTAAACGTAGTTTGGAATTCGGTCTAAAAGACAATTAAGCCAACTTTTTTTCCTCTGGTGAAGTCAGATCCAGTTTAAAAACACTTCAATATTTCAGTTCTATGGAACTAAACATGTGTCGTTAGGTGTCGTAATCTTAGTGTGAATAATCAGATCCATCTGACTGAAGGGAGGAGATAGTTTGGAAAAAACAGTTATTTTTTTTTATCTAGAGTCTTTTCCCCCTACCCCTGCTGAGCTAAGCAGGAAAGACATTTGGTTTCTACCCCTTCTTCCTGTCAGAGACAAGCTGCTGGTTCTGTAAAGAAAAGTCGTGATTTAGAAGCTGTTTGGTGTTAACTGTGTTGAAAATTATTAACAGAGAGAGATGAAGAAGATTAGCACTTGATAATGGAACGAAACCGTGAATAGTGTAAACACTGTGTGCTTTCCTTTTATTTGACTGCATTGCAGCTGTTTTTCCTGCCAAAACTCAACCCGAGTCAATAACACGCCACATAGCTCACATTTTACTCACAGTGAGGAGGAAGCATGCAGGGAGGTGAATGTGGAAATGAGATCTGGGCTCTATCCCACCTCCTTGTTTCTCTATTCTGCTGTTTCCCCTGTTTTTTGTTCCAGTGGATCACTAAAAACTCATCTCAACCCTGAAATGTTAATATTGGTGGAAAATGTTAAACAAGCATGATTGTAACAGATGGTAAATGTAGAACAAGTTTGCACAAAGCAAACAGTCAACATTAGGGGTGATCGATCATGGAAACATGTCATTATTGTGGCTATTTTGCTAAATACTAAAATCAGGATTTCTCATTCAGTTGGGAAACACTTCGTTTACTTCTCCTCAAAACATCCAGTGAATGCTGTGGTGCTGCACTTCAAAATAAGAGTGCAACATTCAACTGTTTCTTATGATCTGAGTTTACTTCACTAAAGCTTTACATCCTCACAGGATTTATAATATAATTGTATATTTTGAATGAATGTTATCAGAAATATATCTTTTTAAAGCACTAGTTTTATTATTTAAAGCCTAAAATAATCAGACTCCACATTTAAATGAGATTGTAGTTAACAGAACTGAATGCCAGCGTTGAAAACTTAGATTATTACTTTTATCATACAGGAATCTTCCATAAAAATGCTTAATGCCCATTTAAGAAACAAGTCAAAGAATTTTTTTTAAAAATGTTCAGACATAATTTTAAAACACACATAGTTAACCAAATTAACTCTATATTCTAGTTGATTATTAGTCAACTAAAGAAAAAATGGACAAACAGGTTGCTGCTACGGGAGTGTGGATGTCCAAATAGGGAGGTGGAGTCGGTGCTCATGAAAATGCTTTTTTGTTGTGGTTGTTTGTGTGTTCTTGTTTTCAATAATCTTGACACTAAAACTGAACCATATGCAACAATATTTAATAATTAACCGTGTGTTTAGTGATGTCTAATGCTTGAAAGTTATTTTAATTCTCCAGTTATATCATTCAGTTATCTTCAGTCACTGCATCCAAACTAAATCATTCATCTTATGGTGTAAAATGTGATTTCTAATGTCTCAGATTTAAAGGTTTGATGAAAACACAGAACATAACTTGTTAAAATATGTGAATTCATTTAGCCTTTTTTAATTTTACTGAACAAAATGATGGGATTAAAAGCAGCCAGGGTACGATGTTCAAACATGCACACATTTCACGAACTCTGTTGAAGCATGTAGATCATATCAGGATTTAAATACAGCCCAATCTGGAAGGATTAGTCTGGATTATAGTTTAGCGCTAAATTGATTCAGGATAAAACCAGTTCACAATGATATGTGTAACGGATTCCTGAGATTGTTTTGGTTATTCAGGTGCAGGTTGATGACATGCAGCTGAAAACCGATGTTGATGTTTATTCTGTAAAAATCTTTTTGTTACCTTTCTTTACAAAAAGTCTAAAGTGACTGATCAGGTCAAAAGTTCATTTTATTACAAATAATATTACAAATGTAGTGTTCTGGAATAAATAAAAAAATAGAAAGCTACAATTTTCAGAATCAGAAAGGTTTTATTGCCATATGTGCGAGAAATCACAACATTAGGAACTTTCTGCGGTACTTGGTGAGAAAATAAAGATAAAAAATAAGAGATAAGCAAATACAGGAAGTAATATACTCATGATAAAATAATTATAATAATTAAAATAAGTGGGCGATGGTGGCAGAGGAGTTAAGTGGCCGCCTTGCAATCGGAAGGTTGCAGGTTCGCGACCCGCTCAGTCTGTCGCTGTCATTGTGTCCTTGGGCAAGACACTTAACCCACCTTGCCTGCTGGTGGTGGTCGGAGGGACCGGTGGCGCCAGTGTACGGCCTCTGTCAGTGCGCCCCAGGGCAGCTGTAGCTACAATGTAGCTCATCGTCATCAGCGGGTGAATGTGTGTGTGAATGGGTGGATGACTGTTTGTGTTGTGAAGCGCCTTGGGGGGTTGTAGAACCCTAAGAAGGTGCTATACAAACAGGCCATTTACCATTTAATTAATATAAAAAGTGGCAATAATTAGAGAAGCAGCTACTATATACACAGTGTAGGTACTAATCAGAGTGGATCAGTTCAGGTATAAACACAACACCGGGTCATGTGACTGGGACCAAGCGACTGGAGTGGGCAGCCCTAGGATTGACATTCAAGAGTCCAACAGCAGAGGGGAAGAAACTGTTCTTGTGGCGAGAGGTTCTGGTCTGAATGGATCTGAACCTCCTGCCAGATGGGAGCGAGTCAAAGAGACAGTGTCCAGGATGACACGGGTCAGCTGTGAGCCGACCTGCACGCCTCAATGTCCTGGAGGTGTACAGGTCCTGTATGGAGGGGAGTTTACAGCCAATGACCTTCTCAGCAGAGCGTACAACACGCTGCAGCCTCTTCTTGTCCCTGGTGGTGGCTCCAGCGTACCACACGGTGATTGAGGAGGTGAAGATGGACTCGATGACTGCGGTGTAGAACTGCCTCATCGACTGTGCTGGCAGGTTGAATTTCTTCAGCTGCCTCAGGAAGTACATCCTCTGCTGGGTCTTTTTTATGATGGAGGTGATGGTGGGCTCCCACTTGAGGTCTTGGGTGATGGTGGTGCCCACGAAGCGACATGAGTCCACCATCGTGATGGGAGTGTCAGACAGGGTTATGGGGGGAGGGGGGCTGTGTGCTTCCTAAAGTCAACGATTTTAACTGATTTGCAGTAAAATATAGAGATACACCAAAAATCTGGCTGGTGATTGGTATTGGCCATGATCAAAATAATCTGGATTGGTCAATCTGAAACTCGTAATCCAGATTTTTAATTATTTATGGCTTCACTCAGATCATCCATGTGGAGGATTTTACTCCCAAAATCATCATTTTAAAACTACTCAAAAATAATAAAAATATATTTTGTTAAAACAAAAATCAAAGCTGTAAAACAATTAGACATCAACCTGAGACTTTTTGACTCTACCCATAATGGCAGAGGCAGAACTGACTTTTTGTTTCCTTGTTTGATAAATATTTAGCTTTGGTCTCTGCTTTTCTTGGTGTTTCAAGTAGAGGTTGACCGATATTGATTTTTCTATTTCAGATATGTAAGAGACTTGGTGAGCCGATGGCCGATTCTGCTGATCTTTATGGACCAATTTTCATGGCCGATATCTAGACGTTTTCCTCCATTATTTCATGCTAAAATGTCACTAATAACATCAGTTGATGCAGAAAATTTCTGAATCAGTTTTTGAATTCTGAATTTAACTAACTGTCTTAACTTTGTGCACTTAGTGTTAAAGTCAGGCACCTAAATAACGTTAATGTAGAGTATTTATGCAGATGTTATTAGTGAATGTAAAAATACATAAATTAAATTCTGCAACAGCACCGGGCTGCCCGAAGATGTACCTGCCTTTAAATCGGCTTTACTAAGGACAAATATCATTAAATACTGATGCATAAAAAATTATAAATATCTGACCAATATATCGACTGACCAATATATTGGTTAATTAATGCCAGTGTGGAGTTTATTAGGACATGATAACTAGTTTTCCTGTTATGGTTTTACTCCTTTGCTTCAAACTCCTTACATGTGACAGAACGCCTCCTGATAGCATCGATGTGAGTTGTAGCTTCAGCCGTTTGGGTGTGTGGGAGTTAATATAACCCACTGAAAATGCTGTTCTCCCTGCTGTCTGATCTTGTTCTTTTTATAAATCAACTGCAGTGTTTATCTTGAGCCAGGCAGCTTGGATTTGACTTTGAGATAATGTACTGGTATTTAGTTCTCTGATCCCTCTTTGTAGGTATCTCATCTTGTTTATACCAAAACATCCTATTTGTGGATGTTTTCATGACCTTTGTTTGCATATAAATCATAATGTTGGACAATTTTGTTTGGTGGTCAACTACTAAGACCCAAAGTGCTGCAAGATGAATCTATTTACTGCTGTTGCTAGAATACTTGAGCTTTTTTAGCTTCTCCAAAGAGCAGAATGAAGTGTGATGCTGACTTCAATCTAGATCTTCTCAAAGCAATAATTAAAGGCCGAGTTGGCTGCGAGTCTCAGCTGCATCTTCACTTGTGACCCGAATCCCTCAAGGCCTCCTGTCATGAGCTGTTTGCACAGAGCAGAAAATACAAGAGTCTAGTTTAGACAAACCAGTTCCTTGTTTGCTGTTTGTTAGAATGTGTTTCAATGGAGAAGTGGAGTAAAGTACTTAGATGATGTTAATATTTGAAGTTTAATGTCAAACTCATGAGAAAAGTAAAAACAATCTAGATCGTTCCAGTTTGCACACCAACAATAGATCAGAGTGGTGTAGGAAATGACTCAAATCTGAAAAGGAACAATGTGACTCAACCTGTGGACGGGATATGTCCAGTAAACTGTTGTACATCTGAAAAATTGTGTCTTTTATCTTGCCAGGAAACAAATGACTGGTTTATGTATACGTAGTGGAGTTAAATGCTGTTCACAATTACTTTTTCTTCAGTGGACGCATTTTGTTAGTTTTAGGGATGTTCCGATCACATTTTTTTGCTTCCGAGTCACTTGATTTTGATTATCTGCCGATACCGAGTCCCGATACCGATACTTTAGCAAAGCATTAAAATAAGAAGAAAAAAGGAAAAACACGTTGTCCTTTAATTTTTGTATTATTATTTAGGTATTTCTTTGTTTCTGTATTTATGTCACTTCCTTAGTTTATCTGCCAAAAAACATCACTTGTTTAGGAAGTACATTGATAAAAAATGTGTTAATATGAATATATTTAAAAGTAGTGGAGTTGCTCATATTTCAAATTGTTTACGTTCTTATTATGCAGCTTTATTGAGTGATGAGCGGCACCATGTAATGGTGTTTTCCTCCAAAAAACAAAGAACACTGATGTAGAGGAGCTCGTTGAGATATAAACTAAGCCGTTGTTGTTCCATTTGAAAATCTCAGGATTAATTTAAAAAGTGATATTTGTTGTTTTATAAGGTTAAATCCGATCTTTTTCACCCGATTCTGATCTTTTGAAAATCACGTGATCTGGCCCGATTTCCGATCATGTGATCGGATCGGAGCATTCCTAGTTAGTTTATTTTTTAATATCCCTGGAGACTAAGGACAAGGTTGCATGCACTCCACTGTGTTTCCCATATTCATGAGTTAATGAGTAGACATTTGTTCATTAGTGTTATGTTTGTCATTTAAATGAGAACCTTATGAGCAGCGTTACTGAATTAGCTCTCTGTTGCTTTCCCTCTTCCTTCATTGTAGATGGTTAGTGAGAAAGTTGGTGGAGCAGAAGGAACCAAACTAGATGATGACTTCAGAGACTTGGAACGGGTAAGAGAAGCATGAGAGAGCGTGTAAATCCGAGTCATCGGACTGGATCTTTTTTTTACACATTGCATAAACAAACTTGTTTTCCTGTTTATGTTTCCATGAGAATTGAGCACTTCCATAAATGTCAGCAGCTTCACTCTTTCAACTTGGAGTTTTTTCTTTGTTTAGAAAATTTAAAGTCTAAGTTTATGAGATCCCATAAAAAGCCTTTGTGCTGATAACCTACTGTTACTGGTAAAAAAAACAAATTCAAGCAAAAATGTCAAACTGAACTAGCTGCTGCATCTGTGGTGTAAATATTTTATGTGCTGCTGGTTTCTTTGGGTTTTAACCTTTTTGTAGTCAAAATAATCCAGAAGGAGCTTTTTTTAAATAATAGATAATATTTATCCAGCTTGTTTGAGACCAAACAATTTATTTTAAACAAATTCCAGTGAAAATGATGTTGACCACGTCATTGTTGAGGTGAGTCTCTACAAAAGAAATTAGAATATTAGCGTTATAACAAGATTTTTAGCAAATCTCCTCCCTCTGCTTTTCCTTGCTGGTTCTAGCTGATGGTTCTGTTTGTGCTTGTAGAAAGTAGATGTGACCAGTAAAGCTGTAGTGGAGGTGATCTCCAAAACCTCAGAGTACCTCCAACCCAACCCAGGTGAGGGGAAACCCTGTCAGCATCTGTGTGTCTAGATGATTTCAACTGAAACCACTTTGCTTTACCTTTGCAGCGTCGCGGGCCAAACTGTCCATGTTAAACACCATGTCTAAGATCCGCGGTCAGGTGAAGAACCCGGGTTATCCTCAAGCAGAGGGGCTGCTGGGAGAGTGCATGTCCAAGTATGGACGCGAACTCGGGGAGGACACAAACTTTGGTAAGACGGGCGTGTTCTGGTTTAATGCAGCGAGTGACTGAAGTGTGAAATGACCTGTTTAGTAGGTGAGGTGCATGTGTGTACATGCCTGGTGTAAGTTTATAGTTCATTAATAAACTGCTGCCAAAATAGTTGCATAGTGACATTCCTTCTGCCTGTTTAAATTCTTTGGCATTTTCCCCCTTTTGTCAGTTCAAGTGTAAACTAAGAGTCATATTTTGATCTACAGTGTTGGAAATTTTCCCTGAAATGTTTTTGTCTGTCTCTGGGATTCAGGAATAGCTCTAGTAGACGTTGGAGAGGCCATGAAGAGATTAGCCGAAGTCAAAGACTCTCTAGATATCGATGTGAAGCAGAACTTTATTGATCCATTGCAAGGGCTGTATGACAAGGACCTCAGAGAGATACAGGTCAGTATGTTTTTATTAAACAAGTGCTGATACCTATAAGATCTTACAACATAGTTTTTTGTCTGGTAAAGTGATTGAATTACTATTATTTAAATGGTGTCTGACTTTTTGCAGCACCATCTGAAGAAGCTTGAAGGTCGTCGACTTGATTACGATTACAAGAAGAAGCGTCAGGGCAAGATCCCAGATGAGGAAGTCCGACAAGCCCTGGAGAAATTTCATGAGTCTAAGGAAGTGGCTGAGACCAGCATGTACAACCTGCTGGAGACTGATGTGAGGACCTTTCACAGCCTAATCACATGTGGTGGCTTCTTTTTTCCTCCAAGTATAATTTAAGTCCAGATTTTTCCTGGTTTATCTTTGTACCTTTTCTCTGTCACAGCTCTGGTTTTAACCCCGCCCAACAAACGCAGTGTGCTGTGATTGGCTAGACACAAAACTGTTCGGGCCAATGGTAGACCTGAGGCTATAAAATTCATACAAAAAAAAAAAAAAAAGGAATTCTGTGCTGTTTAGTTTAACATACAGTAGTACTGAACTCCAGCACCTGTCTGGCTATTTAAAAGTTTTGTTTACAAATAAATAAACCATATTTGGGTTAAATGACTGTCAGTAACATAAAACTTAAGACTAATTTTTTGCTCCACAAATCACATTTATTTTGTCAATTATTAGACCTTCCCTTTGTAACTGTGTGTGTGTGTGTGCATGCGTGTGTGTGTAGATCGAGCAGGTGAGCCAGCTTGCATCACTGGTGGAGTCTCAGCTGCAGTACCACAGACAAGCTGTACAAGTCCTAGAGGAGCTTTCTGACAAACTGCGGGACAGGTAGGTAGATGGCAGCTGATTCAGTCAGACTTTTTATTTATTTATTTATTTTTAATGTATGAATCTTTTTGAACAGAATGGCTGAAACTCAGTCTCGTCCAAGACGTGAATACACGCCTAAACCTAAACCCATGTTTGATTTTGGAGACAACAACCACTCGAACGGTGGCTATTCGACCTCAATGGCCCCTCCTCCATCACGCAGTACAGGTAAAACACAGAATAAATGTAGATTTTTTCTGTATTCATCTTTCTACCTAGGTTACTTTCAAAGACACATTTTAAAGGGGACATATTGCGCAAAACTGACCTTTTGTATTTTTTTTGCTGCTATGTTGGGTCTCTACTGCTTCTATAATCACTCCCAAGTGTCAAAAAAAAACATCCATCCATTTCTTCCTCAGTGTTTGGTTTTATGAATTATGTGCCTAAAACAAGCTGTTTCAAAAATTCCCTGTTTGTGACGTCACACATGGGAAAACTAGCACAGAACCACCTCTCATGTGCAAGACAGAGCTGCTGCTGGAGGAGCAGCAGCTCTACTCTGAGCCCCTCCTGGATTTTGAAGCTTCTCAGCTAATAGGGAGCCCGAGTCATGAGCATCTTTTTCTGGACCATGGGTCCCCAATTGCCAAAAAATGAATGGGAGTCTGGAAGGATAAAAGTTATTTTCTGATCCCGTTTTATATGTGTCCTGCATTTCACATATGATGTCCGTGAATTTTAAAGACATATTTTGATGCCGAAAAAGTCCTTATTTTCGAATGGCGGCTAAAGTTATTTTACGTTTTGTGTGAAAATAAGTCTAGGACTACAAATGTTTGTCTCACCACAAAAGAAGGAGCATTAAATGTGGAGAAAACTACTATAAATCTGGCCATGTGGTAGGTCGCAGCTATGCTGGGGGAGAAGAGATTCTGCAGTGACGTCATATGTGCAACGTCTGATTTGTAGTCATTTTAATTACGAATTGTTACAAAAGCGACATCTAGTGTGTGGAGGTTGTAGTTGCAACAATAGAACAAGGTTTCCAGCCATCGGGATGCCAGGTTAGCTGCCGATACGTAAAGTGAGAGAAGGATAACGACATCTTCTGGGCTCAGAAGCAGCTGCTTGATGTGCCGAGTCCGCCATTTTCCACAATGCCAGCTTCGCTGTGCAGCGCGGACTGTTTACCATATTTAGAAACCCACAATGGTGCCCTCTATTGGCTGGTAGATGTAAACATAAACCCAGTGTTGTGCCGTCAAAATAAATATTTGATTATTTTTTTATTAAAATATAGCTTTTAAAGGAAATAATTTACCTTCATTCTGCACACCTCTAAACACCCCGTGGAGGTATTATTTTTTTAAATATAGCTTTATATTAAATTGTTCCATTTAAGAAAAAAAGTCATAATATGGCCCCTTTAAGAGTCGTGGGGTTCTAGATGCTGAATCATTGATCTACTTGTTCAAACCTCTGAGCTCTCCTCTCCTTTAAGATCCTACAGATACTAATCTGAACACTGTAAATTTGCCAACATGATTGCTCAACAACTAACACCAGTAAGAACAAAGGAACAACAACAACCTGAAACTCCTCTTGTAGTTTTCTATCTTCATAGTGTCAGATCAATGATAGAATTCCTGGATATTTTAGTTCCAAAGTGCTAAAATGCCGTAATTTAGTCATTAACCAAGACAAACTGATAAAGTGTTTAATGTGTAAGGTGTGTGTGTGTGTGTGTCCCGCCCACCCTGTTATCTAGTTGGCCTTTCTCCGACTGACCTTGTTCCTTTTTTCCTGTGACATCAGCAGACCACTCCTTTCTCTTTGCTTCATTGTCCTTTCGGAAACCAGGATCGTGTGAGTCACAGATTGTGTGTGTGTGTGTGTGAGCCATTTGTCTGAGTTGATTTGACAGACATCCAGTGCATGTGTGTGTGTGTGTGTGCATGACATCTGATATACAAAGTAGTAAACATCAGCTCCCCCTCAGTAGCTTTCACTATGAATTTCAAGTGTTGTGAAAGCAAAAGAAAGAAGCGTGTGTTTTTTGTTTGAAGCCCACATCCTGTCTTCTCGACCATTCCACCTGACTTCCTCAATGTCTGATTTTCATTTGGATTTGCAAAACGTGGTTGACTAAAACTCAGCTAAAAAGGGTAAAAGGTTTCTGCCTGGTTTTATTGTGTACAAAAGCCAAATAACATCTCCATTAGCTCATCTTCTGCTACTAACCTTGGTTTTTACCCCGTCTTGTCAAGCTCATTTTTGTTTTAGTGTTTCGTCTGATCTTTGATCTGAAAACAGTGAAGCATGATCTAAAAGGACTAACGTGTGATAGCCTGCATGCTGGGATGGTGTTAAACATTTTATTAACTAACACATAGGTAACTGTCAGGAGTAGTGGTAACAGACTTTTTAGTGATTCTCTCATATTTTTTCATAAGTTTTATTTTGGTTATTCTTGTTTTGTTTTCTCTCTATTGTATGTAGCATGACGATACACCTACTATATGTTTAAAGCAGCTATCTGGAGGTTTCCCCCTTTCAGGAATTGTGATTATTTTTTTAAATCCGTAAAAGTGATAGTCTTACCCTGTACTGTGATATAATGAAGGCAACATGTCTCTTTTTGTTTATGCTAAGCCCGACTCCATCCCATAGAGCCCTATGAAATTTGAATTGAGATCTGCTCAGCATTCGCCAACTGTGTTAGACTCACGTTAGGCTTACGTACAGATGTCAGTCACAGAGCGTGCACGTGTTAGCAGAAGTACCTAGACTAATGCAGTTAGCAACATATGGACAAGTCTTTAAAACCCTATCTCCCTTAAGCCCTTTTTATAAGACAAACCATGCCGGCAAATCAGCGAAATATTACCGCAACATGTTTCTTATGAATGCGCCATGGCGGCATCACGTTGCGGGAATTTTGTGGCATTCGTGTCGCCACGCTTGGTAGTAATATTGCGGCTTCGCCGGTCTTATAAACGCACATTAAGCCTTGGCGCAACAGAGGGAGATGTCATGACCATGTGATGAATTAATGCTGAGCTCCGGCCGGGAATTATGTTAAAAATGAAAGTAAACACGCGCTTAAGTTCCACGTTTGTAAACAGAACCAGCTGAGATGATTAACTGGACCGATGCACAGCTCCGGGAGCTTCTCTCCGTTAGATCTGCAGCTCAGATCATCTGACAGCTCACAGGGATGGTGGAGGACACACACATGTAGCTGGTTGTTAAAATAAAAACTCAAGGAGCACGACTTCGATCGCAATAAAAGGCAAGTTATGTCCAAAATACACGGAAGTCCGCGACAGTGCAGAGACCGCCCCCATACCTCCTTTTTGCCGCCATCGCGTAATCTTTTATAAAACTGACATGATTGCGCAACATTACCGCCACGGTCTGAGCTCTTATAAATGACTTAACGCTCCCTGATGCCGCATCGGCGTTGCGGCAAATTGGCGGCATTGTTTTATAAAAAGGGCTTTAGAGATAGGGTGAGAAGCTTGGTCATCCGGCAGGGGCTCGGAGTAGACCCGCTGCTCCTCCACATAGAGAGGAGCCAGTTGAGGTGGCTCGGGCATCTGGTTAGGATGCCTCCTGGACGCCTCCCTGGTGAGGTTTTCCGGGCACGTCTAACCAGAAGGAGACCTAAAGGAAGACCCATGACATGCTGGAGGGACTATGTTTCTCAGCTGACCAGGGAACGCCTGGGGTTTCCCCCAGAGGAGCTGGCCCAAGTGGCTGGGGAGAGGGAAGTCGGGGCCTCTGCTTAGGCTGCTGCCCCTGCGACCTGACCCCAAATAAGGGGATGAAGATGGATGGATGGATGGAAGTCTTTAAAACATATACAGTGCATCCGGAAAGTATTCAAAGCGCTTCACTTTTTTGTTTATGTTACAGCCTCATTCCAAAATGGATTAAATTCATTGTGCCCATAAAATTCAACACACAACACCCCATAATGATAATGTGAAAAAAGTGTCTTTGAAGTTGTTGCAAATTTATTAAAAATAAAAATCTTGAGAAATCACATGTACATAAGTATTCACAGCCTTTGCTCAGTACTCTGTTGATGCACCTTTGGCAGCAATTACAAGAGCGCTTTGGAGCAGGTTTTCATCCAGGATGTCTCATTGCTGCAGTCATCTTTCCCTCTATCCTGACTAGTCTTCCAGTTCCTGCCACTGAAAAACATCCCCACAGCATGATGCTGCCACCACCATGCTTCACTCTAGGGATGGTATTGGCCTGGTGATGAGCGGTGCCTGATTTTCTCCAAACAGAACGCCTGGCATTCACTCCAAAAAGTTCAATTTTTGTCTCATCAGACCAGAGGAGTTTGTTTCTCATGGTCTGAGAGTCCCTAAGGTGCCTTTTGACAAACTCCAGGCAGGCTGCCATGTGCCTTTTACTAAGGAGAGGCTTCCATCTGGCCACTCTACCATACAGGCCTGATTGGTGGATTGCTGCAGAGATGGTTGTCCTGGAAGGTTCTCCTCTCTCCACAGAGGACTGCTGGAGCTCTGACAAAGTGACCATCGGGTTATTGGTCACCTCCCTGACCAAGGCCCTTCTCCCCCGTTCACTCAGCTTAGAAGGCCGGCCAGCACTAGGAAGAGTCTTGGTGGTTCCAAACTTCTTCCACTTACGGATGATGGAGGCCACTGTGCTCATAGGAACCTTTAAAGCAGCAGAAATGATTCTGTAACCTTCCCCAGCCTTGTGCCTCAAGACGATCCTGTCTCGGAGGTCTACACTCAATTCCTTTGTCTTCATGCTTGGTTTGTGCTTTGACATGCACTGTCAACCCAGGGGCCTTATGTAGACAGGTGTGTGCCTTTCCAAATCACGTCCAATCAGCTTAATTTTCCACAGGTGGACCCCAATTAATCTGCTGAAACACCTCAAGGATGATCAGTGGAACCAGAATGCACCTCAGCTCAATTCTGAGCTTCACGTCAAAGGCTGTGAATACTTATGTACATGGGATTTCTCAAGTTTTTTATTTTTAATAAATTTGCAACAACTTCAAAGACACTTTTTCACATTATCATTATGGGGTGTTGTGTGTTGAATCTTATGGGCACAATGAATTTAATCCATTTTGGAATGAGGCTGTAACATAAACAAGAAAGCGGAAAAAGTGAAGCGCTGTGAATACTTTCTGGATGCACTGTATTAACAACACAACGTGAGAATAGTGATTGTAAAACAATGTGTTTAGCTCTGTTGGCCTGCTAGAGGTGCGTATTCACAAATGAGAGCCGCTCCGTCCAGCCGTAATCATGGAAGAGGGAGTTATGGTGCAGCAGTGTTTTTCCGCCTTTAGAGGTTGCCCTCTGAGAAAAACCTGAGTTTTTTTGCTTTAACTATGTGTGAATAATTATCTTTTAAGACCTTAGCTCCAATATTTTCCTAAGATGTACATGTTTCCTCTCACAGAAGAAACGTGTCACCCAGTGCTTATTGTGTAACTTTCATTACTCCTTTCCTTTTGAGGCCATGCAGCCTTATTTTGTGCCTGGGCTGTGACCGTTGGTGACACATTGCGATTCTGCACATTTTTGAGGAAGTTTCCAAATTGTCCCAAAATGTTCACAAGAATTCTGAGTTTCTTCATGTGAGTCGCAGGGTTTTGAACGCTCCTCCAAAGTAGGCTGGTAAATGTGAGACTGTGCCAGCGCTGCAGAGTTGACTCTATTTCATTACAAAAGTGTTCTTATATTTCTGCTTCTGTAAAGTGATACAGTAGTGAGTAAATGAGAGCAAGTGACCAAAGCTTTCCCCTTCCCTCGCCCAGCCAGCAGGGTGTTGGGTGAACTCGACACAATGAGAAAATTGTCTGGCAGCAAAAAGCCGAGTTTGTCTGAGCGTCCGTTGCTGCTGATGTACGTGAGGTCAGAGGCAGAAAGACAAAGCAATGAGGCCAGTCCCACTGGGACCTGGTGTTGATGCTTGGGTCATGGTCAAAGACTCTTGCTTGTTTGTTTTACTAATAAAATGTACAAACGTCTTTTTGCTTGATGGCACACAAAAGCTGTTCTTTTGTGTCTGAATGTTTTCTAATCATTTCTTCCTCGCCTCCTGTGTTTGTTTCAGCTCCGGAGCAGCCGAGCTGCAAGGCGCTGTACGACTTTGAGCCAGAGAACGAGGGAGAGCTGGGCTTCCGCGAGGGAGATATCATCACCCTGACCAATCAGATCGATGAAAACTGGTATGAGGGCATGCTGAACGGCCAGTCGGGATTCTTCCCTCTCAACTACGTGGAAGTCCTCGTTCCGTTGCCACACTAATATAAAAAACAGAGCTATACAAGTAGACTGAAAGAGGAGGAGAGGGAAGACAGGAGCAGAACCGGTGAGGAGGAAGATAAGTGAAGACGAGGAGCAGTCCACAAAGGTTTCATTTTCACTTTTAGCTCCAGCGTCATCATCACAAACGAGCACTTTTGTCAGCATGAGATCTTGAAATGATACCAAACCAGAATTATCCATCTGGTTTCTGGAAAAGTCGAATGATTCAGAGAACAGAGACGAAGCATTTTTATCCATCATCTGGAAGTAAGAGGAGTTTCCTAAAGACGGACTCGGTTTTAAGCAATATTTCGTCATCACAGATGAGTGACACAGAAAGTAAGAACTAGTTTTAAATACTTTGACTGGGGTGACCTGCTTCAGTAGGTCCACTTTACAGCCGTTAAAACAGGTTTTATTCTGGATCAATGTGAGTAAACATGACTGAACTGTATCCTTTCACAACTAGAACAAATGTAATTTCACCAGAGGACTGAACTGAACCCATTATGCCTCCTGCTGGCATCACCAAGTATTACACCCATCTAAACTAAAACAAACTACTAGAATTTGTAAAATTAGTCATCCAACAAAAGTATTGTAGAAGCTTGAGCCAAAATAGTGTCTAACTTGTGATTTAGACAGTTCTGACTGCAGTTTTTTTAATTTCATTTTAAAGTAGTTTCCTGGTTATTGGTTTTAGCTTACAACACATCTATCTGATTTAGAGGTTTCCCTTGTAGTTATGGTTACAGAATATATGAGAAACAGCTGTAACTGCACCTTGGACAGCTACTCAAGGACCCAAAGGTAAATGCAGAGGTTGCACCTTTTTTGTCACTTAATGCAGGTGTATAATTGTTGCTTAGAAACAACGACAGATATGTATGGTTACCTGCCAGTCTGTTCAACAGAGGAAACGGAGCCAAAAAAAGACTTTAAAATGCAATATAAGTGTTGTTTAATGCTTCTGTTTGTTAACCTGCTAAAGATTCTGCAACAGCCATACATACATGTAGTTTCTGTGCTGTTTATTGTACTTATTACACTTGTTTTTGTTTTTTAAAGCCATGTGAGCCCTGTTTAAGGCACCAGTTAACCCCACGCAGTGCCTGAATAGATGAAGCTGCTGGCAGCGACATAGTCTTTTCTATTCATCACTAACAGCCCCTGCTGTTTCCGTCTGCGTCTCAGAGAATGTGAAACTCATCTTAATCTGATCCTGTAACTCTGATCGTTCACAGTGATGTTTTATTCGTCCTAGCTTTAGGCTGATTAACTCAGATGTGGAATCTCTTCAGACGAGGCTGGATTCTTGTACCTGGACTTTAGAGCAGCTGCATCCAACATTCGCTGTAGAGCAAATGAAGGAAGGAGTTTGATTCAAAAGGGAAAACATCCAGGAGGATTTTTGGACAGCCGTTACCAAAAAATGCACCGTTTGTTCTGTTGGTTTTCAGTCGTAAGGACATGAAAAAGATGAAATTGTGAATTTTAGTCGTGATTATTTTCTATCACTCCACCCTGCCACTCCTGAGTTTGGTCCTGATCTTCTGTGTTTACATCTGTGACCATTATACATCTCACTGCCTGTATGTAGATCAGGGCCTAGGGCCAGATGAGGTGGATGAGTAGAAAAATCCCTGTGATTTATTTTAGTGCCTGTGGAAAAGAGAGAAACTTAACCCGACTATTTTGCTTTTATTTGGCACTTTTGTGTGTTTAGGGTTAAATGCATGTGTGCATATTTCTGCACATTAATGACACTACAGACAGTTTCCTGGTCATGTTTAGACTGACGAGTCTTATCAGCAGGCCAGTGGAAACTTGTTTTTTAAAATTTAGTAAAAACGTCCCACTCTTATTTTTTTTTTAAAAGGGCTACATATTTGTAGAATGAGTCTTAAATTTGCCTTTCCAGTGTTAAATCACAGATTTTTGTAGTATTTTTATATACAAGACCTTAAAACATTTAAATTAATCTTTGCATGTAGACTTGTATTACACCTTGTATGTCATAGATTTAAGTTGCCTTTTTTACTTTTGGTATGAATACAGAATTTACCTGCAATACTTTTTTTTACCCTTGTGTTATTTGTATGTGCTTCCTTCTTGTTCCCTGCAGTCTTACCAGAAATAAAAGAAAAGAAATGCATAAATATTGTTTTATAGATTTGAATCCTACCAGGTGAATTTTTCTGAGGTTATGCATTAAACAATAGAAATAACAGTAAGTCGTGTTTAAATAGTTCCAGTGTGTATATTTTATTAGTTGTGGATCAATATTCAGCAGGCTTAAGGCATTGTTTCATCCTCATACATGTATGTCACAGTCCACAGGTAATAATAAATACAGTAACGGTCAAAAGGAAGCAAATATCTGTCCTTACGGGACAGCTGAGTGGTACGTTCACAACACAGCGCCACACACACACAAACACACACCTGTTTTATTGGAATAACTGGCTTACTGTCACCAAAAGCTTAAAAATCGGACTTAAAAAAAGCACAAACAAGAACAACACCTATTGAAAAGTAGTTCTAACACAGATACTTTTGCACATTTGTTATAGTGTAATGTACATTTTGCACTACTATTCGCTTTTCCCCACATCTTTTCCATTGGTTGAGACTGAAAAGGCAAAAACAAGAAGAGTTTAAACAGTCCTTATCTGGTCAGATGTAGTCAGACAGGCACATAGGTCCATGTGGGGAAGGTCAAATGCTATCCAGGCTGGCTCATGGAATACCACTATAGTGTCCTGTAATGGGTGTTTTCTGATTGGATGGGGTTTGATTTAATTTGTGTTTCTCTTTTCATAAATACAGTACACCCTCCAGCAGCAGCTATTATCATATATTAAAGCACCTGTACAGTCACAAAAGTGTTTTAACTCACATTAATGCTGTGTTAAATTAGGACTCAGTCAGGAGCTCATTCAAGGCATCTATAGATGTTGGTCAAGCAGAATTCACAATGTGTGCCCACCGTACACAATCTGTCAGATCCACAGGAAGTGTTTGAAATGAGAGGACTTAACCTTGAGTCAGGTCAGGTCAGTGCATAATGCTCAGCTGACTGTAGACGTGCTCCAAGATCTGGGAGTAGGCCTGGTCTTTGGGAGCGTGGCAATTTAGGGAGCCCTGTGTAGGGAGACAGCCGCCGTCAGCTGAGACACCTGCTGTATGAAACTGGGAGTGTGTGGTTTAGACATCCTACCTTAATCTTGTCCATCATGGTCGTATCAGGACACCAGTACTGATTGAACTGGACGAGGTCTGGAGCAGCTCTGTAGTATTCAACCAGCAGCATCTTTGGAAGAAATATAAACATCTTAAATTATGACTTGCTGGTTTTTAAAAAGCATCACGTTTTATAGTTTTACAGGACTTCAGCTGCTCGTTCAGTACCATTTCATTAAGAACATCACTGGTAAGAAAGTTGTCCTGCACATAGGTGACCTCCACAGCCACTGGGATTCCATAGTCATTGGGCCGTTGCTGCAAACACGGAGATGGTGGTGAGGAACATGAGCACAAATGTGTTTCTAAATAAAGTGAGCCATGACTGAACTGACAAATAAATTAAAGAATAAGGTGAGAAGGCCAGTGGCTATCCTTGTGTCCTGACCTCAGGAGGTGGTACGACCCAGAATGGAGTTATTGTAGATGCCACACCTTGGTTTCCATGGTAATATGGACCTGAAATCATTAAAAGCTCAATAAAACCAGAGCTCATTGTATGACAAAATGATTCTATACAAGCTGTTCCTGTTCTGCCCAATAAATCCCCAGTTTAGAGACAATGGACAGTTCCGTTACAATGTTTATTCTCATTTATAAGCTTTATTTTTGCTAAATTTGAATGCTAATACCATATTTACATTGGTGCCCCCAGAATATTTTCATAGAGGGAGCAGAGAAAAGTTTGGGGTGGCACACACCAACTGGGTCCCAGTGGTAAATCTGGGATAGTTTAGTCTGTAGCTGTGAATCGTATTGCTCCTTCATTCTTTTTCATTAAAAAACATAAACTTATGCATCCAACACATTTACCTCAAATTTGAGAAACAAAATATAAAATAGTAAATTCAGTTAAATGTTATAGTTTTAGTTGTTTTTTTAAAAAAAAAACCAGCTTGATTTGCCTCATTTTACCACAGTTCAGAGTGTCTTTATGGGTGTTTTCAACACTTTACTCAAACTCTGAGACAAAGTGCGATACTTGTCTCCACTACTAACCTTCCCAACAGTAATCTCACAGTATATGTTGCCACCTGAAGCTTTTAAGCACTAAAAACACATTTTTACAATCCAAAATAAATCTTACAGGGCTGCACTTGTTCAGATCAGTCATTGTGTTATTATAACGCCACACTGTATGACTGTATCCACTGACCACAGATAATGCCCAGGCAGGGCTGGAAGCCGTTGTTTGAACCCTGCAGCCTCAGCTGATGATCCATCTGCGAGTCGATGTCCTGCAGCGACGGCAGGGCTGGACCCCGCGGGTGACTGTGGTACCAGCCCACCAACGACAGCCCACGCATGAACAGGTTCTGACAAATCTGGATCAAAGTAAACATCCTAATTACTGACCAGACAACATGAGGCCCACAGTGGTTCAGGTTTTCTAGAATTACATTTAAAGAATTTATTCAACTGATAAATGATGACAAGTTCTAACTCCTCAGCTAAAGAAAGTAAAACAAAAACTAGGCTTTCATCTCCTGAATGATGCATGCATGCGTTACCTCCTCTTCAACAGCAGACGCCGATTCTCTGTCTGCCAGCCTGGTCCGACAGGGGAATGCCCTCAGGACTGTCAGCACTAAAAAACAGAGGAACAGATGAAGGTGAAAATGTTATTTAACGACCAAGTTCACTTGTTTTTTTTTTCCCCCAACACATTTGCAGTGGTCACTAGTATAAATGAATGCCTTGTGAGTCAATCTATGTGGGAAAAAATGCTCTGGTGTTCCTGTTTCAGGAAGTTCAAGTTAGCTGGAGGACTAGGGAGCAGAAAACAGCAGGATTTGGAGTCTTACTTCCTGATATTCCAACATCTCGCCTCTGATTGGCTAACAGCAATGCGACTTTACCACTGACTGTTTGCTCTGCAACATTGATGTTTTATCTCCACAAATAACACAAGCCTGAAGGAGTTCTTCCATGTTGTGAAGTTGCTAATGCTAACGGTTAGCTTCTACTAGCTGAGATGTGCTCTGCTCTCCTGGATGCTAAACCAACAACAGCCTTCCCTGTCATGAGCCAAGATGGGTGAGTCCATGAATACTAATTTTCAATGTGGCGTAGATCTGAGTGGCTTTTCTAATCCAAGCGTTTCCCCGTCTATTTTCCATCGGTGACTAATGCAGGATAGGGGTAGAAGATTATTTTCACGTTTAGCCTGCACATTAAACTCAGAGTGACCGATCATATTTCACAAAAAACAAGTAAAAACGGTTTCTCAGCTAACTTGGTCTTTAACGTTTAACATATACTTTATCTTGACAAAGTTCCACTCACATTGTGTGTTGGTATCCCAGCGTCCTCCGAGGTATCCCACCACCTCACTGGTGGTCAGGTGACAATGGAAGTCCTGTAAAAACAACAAGAAAACTTTGCTGCTTTGCTTCTCATTAATATATACAAATCCGTATCTGAAGTTACCATTAACAGCAGAACATTACTGGAGACGGCTACGTTGAACGGCTGGAATCTGTTGATGGCCGAGAACGCTGACAGCTCCACTAGTGTGTGTGAATCTCTGAGGAAGCAAAATCATAACTCATCTCTCCCGCAGCACACTAGATGGATGAAATAAAACACAAGATGTACCTGGCAGCATCTCTGGTGCCCAAGGTGCAATATCTGACAGGAATCCTCTCTCTGTCGGTTCGGCGTGAAACCATCACGTCTGTAACCAAGTGAAGATGAACTTTAGTCAATTCTGAGACGAGAAAGGGACAGAAAAGGAAAAAGAAGAGTAAAGAGACCATTTAATCCAGTTTTGTTGTTCTTGTTCTTCTCATCCACCTGCACAGCTGTCTTTCCTTCCTCCTCATCTTCATCATCGTCTTCTTCACTCACCATGCTCTAAAAGGACAAGTAATAAAAACAGGTTAGAAAACAACTTTATGTTTAAAGGAGTGGTTGACTTGTTTAAGCAATACATTTGCAGTGGTCTCTAGTAGGAATGAATGCCTTGTAAGCTGTTTTCGGGGGGAAAAATATACCTGTGCACCATTTCTCTGACCTAAAAGTTGCCCACGTCACAGCTGAGCTTCAGACGGCAGGTTATGAAGTCTTATTTCCTGATATTTGGACATCTCGCCCTGGAGTTGATAACAGCAATGCGACTCTACCACTGACTTGCAACAATGTTTTATCTTCATAAATAACACAAGCCTGGAGGAGCGGTATGGTGAAGTTGCTAATGCTAATGGTTAGCAAACTAGCCGAGATGTACGCTGCTGTTTCCCAGACGCTAAAACAACAGCCTTCCCCGTCGTGAGTCAAGACCGGTGAGTCCAGTGACAGTGTGATGTAGACCCGTTAGGACTTTCAAATCCTAGATTTTCAGCGTCTATTTTCTATCAGATGCTAATGCAGGAGATAGGTATATGAGATGATTTTCATCTTTCAATAGTAAACACTTGAGCATTTCCTTTAGTTTTGTTGTGAATATTATTTATGATTAAACGTGAACACTCACGTGAGATTCTGAAAACGCCATAATGTGTCTGATAACATTGTTATAGATGTTTGATCTTAAGTTAAGGAATGACCCTTTTAGTTTCTTGCTTTTTTCTCTTTTATGAGTTTATTGCTCGTCTGGTTTAGCAGCAGAGCTAAAACTTCAGTTCACAAGTTTTTGATTTGAACATGGAAAAACTTTTAGTTCAAGCTTTGTTTCAAGTCACTTCAAGATTCAGTAAAATGCTGCTTTTCATTCATTTCATTTTAAGCTGTTTTGTTTTTCCTTTGAGATATCCTAAGGGCTGTGTTTAACCCAGGTGTGTGCTAAAACCTGCATGATCTCCTTTGAGCTGACTTTTAAACAGATTTAGACAAGAAGTTTGCTATGAAAACCATCTTCTAAAGGCTTTAGCTCTTTGTATTAAATCCGTTTGAATGTCAGCAACTATTAAATCCAAACTTGGATGATATTTATACCGTAAGATGAAAGATTAAGTCTCACCATGTCTGCACTGGGCTGATACTTGTGCAGCCAGGTGGTTTTGTACTGGGCCAGCTTTTGACCCCGGTAGCGCACAGACGCCCAGCCACAGCCAGACTTCTTGGCTGGATTCACCAGACGCTTACAGTGCGTGGCCCAGGCGCTTGGAGAGTTGAATATCTGGCCCGTCTCCACCCATCTGATTTTCCCATCATTCAACAGGTCTCCTACAAAGTTCTTGCCCTGGAGGAGTAGGGGAGAGAGAGGAGCCACTGATTAGTGTGTTGTGACATTAATAATAAATAATAGTGTGAGGTGTGTTGGTACCAGGTAGTGAATGGCCAGCACACCATCCCCTGGCTCCACCAGGCCGTCCTTCAGCAGCACCCTCAGGGTGATGCCCCTCCGTGTCAGCAGGGAGCCCCGACCTGAACTGGCCTTGTAGTCTGCCTCTTCACCTCCACTCAGCTCCTCCTCATCCTCCTCACCTCCATCCTCCACCTGAGGGGAGTTGGGTGGTTCTGAAAAACAGAAGAAAAAAAACATTAATATACTGTCACCATAAAGGGTGATGTGAGAGTGCATTACTCATATGGAAACAAACAAAAAACAGTCTCCTGGCTTGTTTTGTTATCATCGTCATTATTATTATTTACACTAGAAAGTTCACATAAGGTCACAGTTTAAATGATTTAATGCTTTTAAAATTGTAATAACACTGGCTTTTGAGTGAAAGCTGCTTTGTAATGGCAGCCAGCATCCTCCACACCTGCAGCCACATTACCGTCCTCATCAACGTTTAAATGGATCCTAAAGAGCCAAAATTATACAGAAATAATCTGAATATGAACTGTATTAACTGCGGTTAAACTGCTGGCTTTTGTCTCCAGCTCCCGTTTAGGACACGGCTCTGATCGCAGAAAGAGGCCTGTATGTATGCGTCTCCCCCCTCTCAGTTAATTTCACTCAGAATCAGTTAAAGCCCTCTTTTATTATTCTCACCCATATCCGGGAAAGCCACGGAGAGCGCCTTTAAATCCAACTCGGTCCGAAGCCGCTGCTTTCCGGGGGACAGTTGAGGCTGAGTGAGCCGCAGCTTCGGGCTGGTTCCCCGCACACGTCGCCACACTAGCTCCGGCTATTATTCAAAAACATAAAATGAAGGCGTCCGTGGCTCTGCAGTGTAGTTTCCTTGTTGTGTTGCTTTAATGTCAGTTCCCCTCCCCTTTCTTTTCTCCCTCTCCCCGTCCTTGTCACTCTCCCTGTGTTGTTCCTCTCCGAACGGGTTTGTCTGACGTGCCCAGCCGGTCTGTTGGCCACTATTTACTTTCCGTTATCACAGCTAAAAACTCAACAAAAACCGGATATGATAGCACGGGCCGAGCGGGGACAAGTAAAAGATATTAAATGTTTGTGAAAACCTCGACTTTTCCGGCGATAAATCAGCGTTTCCTCCGGAAAAATCAAGTGTCACCTCGTGCGCGCGAAGCAGCCGTTATTATGTCGTTGATGCAGACAAGAAAAGTGCATCCAGAGGATTGTAATCTCCGTGTTGGAAAAATGACACAGTAGCAACATACAGTGATTTGTGTGGTGTTAAAATACGAGTTTGAAAAGGAGCTACGCTGTGATAAAGTCGTTTGTTTTCCACGCCGAGATGTGGCTTTCTTTATCTCTGAAGAGAAATACAGGAAGTGGCCTGCAGAGGGCAGCAGAGTATTGGCTCAGGATGATTAATTAGCTCCACCTAGTGGCAACAGCCGGAAACAACTTCAAACCAATAAAATAAAACCTCACTGAAAATAATACTTTTATACGTTTTTATTGTAGAAAATTGATTTTTATAAGTGTTAATGGCATTGTGATAGCCACAATGATTTAAAAAACAGGAGTTAAGAGAAGTGAATATTAAGAATAGTTTGCCCAAAAGTTACAATTTTTTAGAAAATTTTATTCCCAGGTGAAATCAGGGATTAAACTGAGAACTTGACTGAACTCACCTGTATGACCCTTCGACTGAGGCCGGTCTGCTCTGCCAGCTTCTGCAGCGTTTGAGCATCAGGGTTGTTGTCCTGAGCGAACTGAGCCTGCATCACCTGCATGTAAACAGGTAGAGCTAAGTTAGAATCACACCGGGAGGTCCTCTACAGCTGTGTGTGTGTGTGTGTGTGTGTGTGTGTGTGTGTGTGTGTGTGTGTGTGGTATCACTATATTGTTTTTTTAATTTGCTGTATCAAATTAAACTTTTGTATAAATAGTTTTAGGGCGAATCATCTAACTCCATTGATACATAACATGATTTTATGTAAAGTCCCTGTAAAAATGAATTTAATTTAATTCAATTAAATTAGATCTTTAACAGAAAACACTGTTTTTTATTCAGTCAATCAATTAATCGATGAATCAGTCAATCAATCAAATCTTTATTTATTGTCATTTTCACTTTTTACAGACAACAGAATTTGAAGGTGCAGTCAAAGGGAAATGTTTCCAAATAGGTCTTACATATGTATATAACTTTAAATGTATATTTAACCCTAAAAACTTGCAGTAGGTATTGCTAAATATTAGAAAAACAAAACATAATCAGAAAATATTGCTTTCTCGTTTATGTAAGAATGTGCTGCTATCAGTCAGGATTTGACCCAAAAATTGACAGTATATTAATGCAAACAGCAGCAGTCCTGACAAGAATGATCTAACTTTGCAAATGTTGACTCTTTGCATAAATTTGATGTAATTGTCAATAAAAAGCCTTTAAAACAGCATTTCTCAATTATTGGGGTAAAAACTAATTCTAACATTTCTTAATACACTTGACTGCAGCTGTAGAGTTTTCTTAAAATTCCCCAGCTTTCTTCAAAAGCCCAAACTAATCTGTTGCATAACGAGTACACACAACCACTTGATAGAAGAATATATCTGAATGGCATGGGGAGAGCTGATCAGCAGTGCTGTCACTATTGGCTGTGCTGAATGCGTCTACATGAGACACATACCTCCCTCCACACATAAGAATGAGCTTATTTCTGTCACGAATACGCCCCTCCAGCTCACTGGGTAAATGATCTTGGATCTTTAAGCTAACTGCTGGCAGCGAGGAGCATTGGACACTTGCTCTTGTACAGTCATGGTAGCCTCTAAATACCCTCGTTCTCCAGGTTACGTTGTGAAAAGCAAAGCAGGCGCTGTTATGGACTGGGGTTTGGAAATCCGATGTCAGACTGTTGATGCGCTGGCCCTGGATGAGATAGAGACCTGAACGGCTGTACGCTCTGACCTCCTGTGTGCTAAATGAGAAGCTCCACGGTCTGCCGGTGTAAATCCTGGGTGTGTAGAGGTTCTGATACCCCACCAGGCCAGTGAGCAGCATGCCAACAGGCAGAGCATTAAACTCAAATGCCTGCAGCTTTCTGCTGCTGTATCGTGACCCATCAAGTTTGTGTAAGTCTTCAGCCGGCATCAGGGGGAAGCGGATGAGATTCAGAAGGATCTCAGGAATAGTTGTGTTTTCTTGAGCTGCTGCCCATTTCTCCAATCCGTGCAAAATGATTGGAGAAATCATTACGGACCACGAGGTCCGAACGTGACAGCAGTTTTGACAACACCAAGAGGAAGTTTGATCCAGACAGGGGAACGGATCAGAGCCTCGACGTTCCACGCCAGGTAACGAAGGCAGGCGTCTTGAAGAGCCTCGTCACCAACGTGCGTGCTGACAGAAAGAGCTCTGACTCTGGAAGGTGGAATCCTCTGACAGAAACCGTCTGAAAATATCTGCAGCCTCCCTCTGAAGTTCTGTCAGGCCCCAGTCGTAAGCCATCTTGAGAATGCAATATGCAGAAGGACGGGTAATTTTAATGTTCCTTGTGTCGCAGTATCTGAAACAGAAACATGTTCAGCTGGTTATACCTGAAGTTGGAAAATCTCTCCCAAGGTTTTATGCAAACAGAAGTATCTAATGAATGTGCTGGCATATTGAGCGCAGTCTGAAGCAACATTTATTCTGAGCTCACGAAGGTCCGGCTGCAAGACTTTGAGGTTTGGGATCAGAGAAAGGATGATCCTGTGAGCAGAGCACACACCATCTCCACCGTGTTGCTGTCCACCACTACTGGTATGTTCAAGTCACAGTCAGTCCCATCATCAAACAACGCTCCCAGCTGGTGTGAGAGGGACGTACTGTGGTCAAAGGGTACTCCTGGCTGAGCTCTCTGCTGGGAGGTCCTGGCCCTGGTAGAGATAGTCTGTGAGTTGATTCAACGTTTATTAATTATACTGACTTCTTGAACTAGTTAGCTTTACCGATTTTACACCTAACACCAGTATCCTCAGAATGGCCACAGCTATGGATTCCCCATCCAGGGAAGGTGCACTGGAGCACGCTTATCTCTGTTCCAGTGCAGCCTAAATCATCCATCCAGATGTTTCCAGTTCCTAACACAACATAGGTCAGAATTATTTTAAAGCAGCAAAAAAAAAAAAAAAAAAAAAAAACAGCTCAGGTGTTTTACTAAACAATGTTCTTTGATGCTCTAGTCGTGTGTTTCATGCAGCACAAACAGAAATTGTTGTTACCTTGGCCAAAAGCAGCTGATTGCAGAGGTTCTTTTGCACCTGGGTAACCAAGCAGCTGACATGCAGCATCATTTATGTCCCAGTTAGCATCACAGATGGTCCCCCATGCTCCTGCATGAAAGATCTCCACACGACCCTCTGAGTTGTCCTGACCTCCTAACAGTCTTCATAACCTTTAGAAAATAAAACCAGAGGTCATCACTCTCCAAAGACTTTCTTAGACAAACCAGTCACTAACTATAAAATTATGACCATTCTGTCAAAAATGTTTCTATGATACGATTCATTAATGCTTGTGTTTTAAAAGATGCAATTCATGTTCAGCATCCAACAAAATCTGTAGAAAATAAATTCACTCTACTTTGATGACAAACTACGATTATTAATTCAGATTGCCTTTAGAGATTTGTTGTGGAGCATCTGATACAAACACATTATACTTTAATATTATCCAAAATAATCAAACTTACCAAGAGAAACCAACGTTCAGAAGAAGGGAGCAGATCAATAAAATGCTTTCATCCATTTTAAAATAAGTATTCAATGGAAAAGAAGGAAAAAAGTTAATTTTTTAGGGATTTGTGCAGTTTTACACAAATAAGTTTAATATAAAAAATGCTCCTAAACTTGTTTTCCTTTTTTTATTAGATAATCTCAAATTAATCTTGTGCAACGCCTCAGCATTCTGCAACTGTCTAAATAAGAAGCTAATAGCTGAACTTAAAATGTGCAGCTAGTTCTCTCAATCCTTTTGAAATGTGAACATGACACAACATGCAAACTGGAGAAGACAGCATTGTCATTTTCCAGAAATATCCACACCCTGTAGACCTGTGGAACCTATAATAATAATAATAATAATAATAATAATAATAATAATAATAATAATAATAATAATAATAATAATAAACATTTCAAGAAGGTTGGTTCATGCAAAACTTTATTTATTTTGAAATGGTAAGCATTTAGATTCACTCTCACTTTTTATGATGTCAGATTGTTGTGTTAATTTATAATGAGTAAAAACCAGTAAAAGGCTGCTGGGTGTAATGTGTAAACAGGAAATTGATGGAAAAAATGTCTATTGTTTAATAAAACATGGCATTGTTCATATTTAAATCATGCAAAGTTAGAAGCAGTTTAAGATAATAACGTGAAGTGAATTTACTTTAAAATTCACAGAGCCCTTTGTTTGTGTGGGCGTTGCTTGGCAACAGCTTGCTGTCGTAAATGAGAACACATAAAGCGTCTTGATCGTATCTTTTTAGAATAAAAACTATTATTTTCTTCACTCTCAAGTGCGGTAAACTCGAGAACCAGGAGGGAAATATGTCGGCTAAAGAACAGGCGAACATCGGGAAAGTGCTGAGTTTCCTCCGAGAATGGGATCGCGGTAACAGCGCTGTCCGCAGCCGCATGTTGCACACTTTTCTGCGTCAGAACGCAAGGAAGACGCAGCGTGATCTGGAGCAGGAGTTCGCGCATGTCGCCAGCCTGTTCCTGGCTCGACTCACCACATGGATGAAACTCACGTATCCTCAATGTTTGTTCAAGGTTTGCCTGCAGCTTTGAAGAAGTGGTCCTACAGGATTTATTTTCTAGCTTTTAATCTTCTCTGTGCTCAACGCCCTAACATGGTAGCCTATAAACAACCTTGTAAAGGCTACTTCAAGGCTATTTCACACCTACAGAATTAAGCTGTAATATTTTCATTGGTGAAAATATACAGGAGGAACTCTAAAAATGAGAACATGGTGCCAAAGTCCATTTATTTTAATCCAGCTCAGACTGAGAGACCATCTAAAGGCCCAGGAACCCTTTGCAGGTGTGTTGGATTCATTAGCTGATTACACTTGAGTCTAGAATATTGAACCTGTTCACAATATTATTATTGTCTGAGATTTTGAATGTGGGGTTTTCATCAGCTGTAAACAATAATCATCACAATTACAACAAATAAAGGCTGAAATATCTGGCTTTGCATGGAATGACCCTCTCATAGTTTCACTTTTTTAGATGAATTACAGAGATAAATTACAGAGATAAAGAAACTTTTTCACCAAGTTTTTCAAGTTTCACTTGTTTCACCTATCTGCCTTAATTGCATATTTTGATGATGCGAATTGAGACCTTTTTTTTGTGCATTTGAACATTTCTTAAACTGATATAAAATTAGGATGAATGTAGGATTTCAGTGGGTGCAGTACCTTATTATTTTTTCTGTTTCTCTTGCATTTTGAATATTGTCTATATTTGCATTTTACTGATGGTTTCCTGTCAGAACACACGATTGCCTCCTCTTTGATAATGCACAGCCTTTTACAGACCATTCAGATACACGTTTGGGTCTTTCTTGGGACTCCAGCTGAAGGCTATAGGAGTTTTTCTGTCTGCTTCTAACCAGTGAGTGAACTGACTGTTTCTCCATAATCTGTAAAGATCTGTCTGATAGTGAGGCATCAATGTGTTTACTGTCAGAGATCAGTACCTGGCAGAGTTCCTAGATGATGGGGGTGTCCTTGCACTGCTGGAGATTTTGAGCCACTCTCAGAGCAAAGAGGATGAGAAGGCTGAAGCCCTTCGGCTTCTGATCACTGTATCAAATGCGGGCCGTAGCTACAAGGAGTTCATTTGTGAAAGCCAGGGTAAATTTGATTAGCAAAACCTCTGTAGCAGTTGCATGTTTTTTTTATAGATATGTTTCTTTTACTGTTTCATTTGCATAGCAGGTGTGAAAATCATAGCAGCGTGTATGACCGTATCAGCTGATACCCAAACGTTAGCAGGGGCCCTGTTCAAGTCCTTGTCTCATGGAAATCATAAGTATCAAGACCACATCTACAAATGCCTGATTGATCTAATGACTTGTTCGTCTCCAGAAGCTCACAAAACAGTTCTGCACACCTTACACGCTGTTCAGGTAAGGTGTGTCACAGTAAATTCCAAATATGACTGCAATCAAACCTGATCCCCAGACAAATGTCTCCTTTCTTTGCAGCTGAAACTGAAAACAGCTCATCCCAGCATTGTGGAGCCTTTGCTCAACATGCTCAGGTCCCTGCACGTCCAGGATGAAGGTGAGCACTGAAACTTTAGAAACGTTTTTTGTAATCTTAGATTATCCCTTTTGATTCTGGGTGACTCACTTCTTTCCTGGATTATATAACCCTGTTTGATCAGCTATTAGTCTGATCTTGGAGCTGAAGCATTATGACACAAAGCAGATGCTGTTGTCTGGACTGGTGGCTCTCCTCAGGCCCAGTACGGAGGAAGTAAAGCAACAGCAGGCCTCAGAAGGTGTGGACGCTTGTGTTTTTGTCAAAGCATATAAACCTGTTGTGTCACGTTCTCATGCTTTGTTGATGCTTTGTAGAAGCTGAGGGGTTTAAGACGATGGGATCACTCTCTGTCTTTGTGCAACAAGCTGCTGCAGCTAAAACGTTACGGTACATCTGTAATCTCATATTATACCTCCACTTAGACTGTAATGGAAAACACATTTTAATTAAATAGTATATGCTATGTAAATATATTTTTAGAAAATTTTATGATTTGAATTATTTAGTAGTTTATTATACCATATTAGGGCAATGGTGGCAGAGGAGTTAAGTGGCTGCCTTGCCATCGGAAGATTGCAGGTTCGCGACCCGCTCAGTCTGTCGCTGTCGTTGTGTCCTTGGGCAAGACACTTAACCCCTGCCTTGCCTGATGGTGGCGGTCAGAGGGACCGGTGACGCCAGTGTACGGCAGGCCCCGCCTCTGTCAGTGCACCCCAGGGCAGCTGTAGTTACATTGTAGCTCATCCCCACCAGTGTGTGAGTGTGTGTGTGAATGGGTGGATGACTGATTGTGTTGTGAAGCGCCTTGGGGGGTTGTAGAACCCTAAGAAGGCGCTATACAAATACAGGCCATTTACCATATTAGTACATCAATAATACCGTTTTTTTCACTACCTGTAATTCTGATGTCTTGAAGGTTGCTTTCTGAGAAAGATCCAGATGTTTCTCGTGAGCTTCTCTCTCTCGGGGTGATCCAGCATCTTCTTTATGCCATGAGCAACAGGGAACACGCTGATGTCCAAATACAAGCCAGTCTGACCTTAGAGGTACGTGCTTCAAACACTGTTTTCATTTTGTATTTTTACATAACTTTAATCTTGATTATTTAGTTCATGTGAAACACCACAGAGGCTGGAGGACACATGGTACCAGTTGTGTTTTATTTTGTAGTAAATTATGTTCCAGTAAGTCTGTTCTGTTTTGTTCTGTTGACAAATTAAAAGACAAAGAGTCAAAACCACATAAATGAGCTCTAAGATGAGCCGAAGCTTAACATAGTGAGTTCTGTGGCCGGTTTTTCTGTTTTCCCTCTGGTTCTCAAATGCAAATCAACATAACCACAACAGATGGACGCCCTCACAGTTTTATATGAACTCCTGATGTGTGCTTTGTGCTTGTGCTTGTAGCACTTTGTCAGCTCCTTCCCAGGGATTGGAGAGCTTGTGCAGAGAGCCATGGGCAGCTCAGTGTTTGCAGCCTTTACTGTAAGTTTGGCTGATTTACTGAATGCTACGATATCATAACGTATGTGAAAGTTCTCACCAGTCAGTGTACCAACAAATGAAACAACCTTGTCTCACCAGAACAAAGATTATTGTTTCTATCGACATTTGGATGAAAGACAAACAGAAGCTCTGAGGTCAAATCAGGTTTCTGTAACTCAAGGTATGGTTAACTTGGGTTTTAATCTGAATAAACTCTGGTCTAACTTTGCTCTGCTTACTGCTCAGGTTCATTTGTTTTATTTTTTTTTCCAGTTTTGGAGAGTATCAAGTTGGACTACTGACCAGAAAAGAAAGCAGTCGAGTCACTAGACTACCCTCCTGGTTTTAAAGACAAACTGAACAGTATGTTTTAATAGTCAGGTACAAGAGCTGGACTGAAAATAAATGATACAAGCAGAAGAACGTTTAAATGCTTCAGAAAGCATGAGGACCTATTGAACAAGACTGCTTTAAAGATCACAGCAGCTGATTGGAAGATAAATTATTATTATAAATTATTATATTATAGGTGTGGAACTCTGAAAAACCATTTTTTAAATTATTATTTTTGATTATAATCGTTCACTGAGTTTTTCATGTGTCACGTTCTGCCCCCTAGTTCTCCTGTTCACCAGTGTCCTGTCTCCCTTAATTAGTTCCTTATTGGTCCCACCTGCCTTGTTTACCTGATCACCTCTCACCTGTGCCCTCGTATTTAAGCCCAGTCTGTCTCTTGGTTTGTGTCTGTTCATAGATGATGTTGTTGGTGTCTGATGTTTCCTGCCGTTCCTGACCTCACTCAATTAAAGGATTTTGAAGCCTGACAGATCTACGTCACACTGTCACTTAACATTCATGGACTCACCCATCTTGACTCACGACAGGGAAGGTTGTTGTTGGTTTAGCATCCAGAAATGTTTCATCTAGCAGAAGCTAACCGTTAGCATTAGCAACACCACCACATAGAAAACTCCAGGCTTGTGTTATTTGTGGAGCTAAAATATCCACGTTGCAAGTCATTGATAGAGTTGCGTTGCTGTTATCCAATCTGAGGCAAGATGTCCAATTATCAGGAAATAAGACTCCAAATCCTGCCGTGTTGTGCCACTCTCTGCTGCAGAAGTCTTGTCCGTGCTGATCCAAGCATTTCTGGGCTTTTTTTGCCCCGAGAACAGCTTGCAAGGCATTCATTCCTACCAGAGACCACTGCGAATGTATTGATTAAACAAGTGAACCATGCCTTTAAACATTTGACACTTCCTCTGAAATGCAATGTTTGCTTTGTAGAGTGCTGAGTCATTGGACCAGTTCACTGCTAAAACCACCAACTTCTGTTGGCACAGTAACACAGTTTAGTCACAACTTTGAACAACCAAACCAATATTTGAAGAAGTTTTAGTTCCTCACAGAAGGCAGTCAGCTGTGTCCAATCCTGGTCCTCGAGGGCCACCATCCTTTATATTATATATATCAGCCTCAGCACTGATTTACATCAGTGGATGCTTAACAGGCCTCTGCAGAGCTTGATGTCCTGTTGAACAGGTAATTCAACCACTGAATCAGGTGTGTTAGAGCAGGGAAACAGCTAAAACATGCTGGATGGTGGCCCTTGATGATCAGGATTAAGCCTCGTTTACTCAGAGTGAGGAACAGACGAGGATCGGAATCTGAGCAGCTTCCGCAAAGACCGAAAATCATTGAGTCCCGTCAGAGAATTTACACGGTGTGGAGCAGATTGGGTTGTGGAGCTGCAGAATCTTTTCACATGGTCAGATCATCATGAAGTTGAAGAAATTACATGAGCTGGACAGGAAGTGAGATGTGTGGTAGCGAGGTGCATCTGGTTTATTTCAAAATAAAACTAGTGTTGAATCCTTCTGATGGCTTCTTTTGGAATTATTAATGACAGGGACATTGGTTCACAGTGTATGAGGGTATGAGAGCATGAGTGTGGCTTTTGTTTACCAGCTCCTACACGTAGTTATCACGTCAACTCTTGAGCAACCTTGTGGAGACGTCCCACACACGACCAGCAGCCGGTGTAAATGGCCGTGAGTCCGGAGGCCACGCAGATTCCGGTCTGCATCCCTTCCACACTCGGTGAGGCTTTAGCCAACACCGGTGTAAGGTGACAGTTGTGATCTGATCTTAGCTAAACATTCCACACCCTGAATTGGAAAATAAAACTAATTATTTTTAATAAGGGAAAAATAATATCTCTCTGACTGAGTTAAATCCCAGTATCATCTATTTTATATATTTAGTTTATATCACACAAATCCTCATCCAGACTCGAGCTGTTGTTGAAGTCAGCTGCTCAACAAACATAATAGCTGTAGGTTCACTTTTCAGTTTTTTGGTAGATGATGCATGGAATGTCAGAAATAATGAGATCATTTTATTGCAGAATAATTTCATTTATTGATAAGACACTGCCAGTGATCTGTTTTTTTTGGCAAAACAGGCAGAAAAACGTTCACAAAAACCATCATATCTGTCTTTCATGAAAACATTGTTTGTTTATCTTTATGCACAAGTCAATAAATGTGTTGTTGAAGTCACGTCATTTGGACTGCCAAGAAATCAGAGCAGTGACCTTGGGAGGGTCCTCAGTGTTTGGATCTGTTGAACAAACCTGTGGCTCCAGTGGAGTCACCATAATGGTGGAGCGGCTCCACCATTACAGACAAGAGTTCATACACTCCTTGAATGTAAATAAATAACAGGTTTTTGTTTTCTGTTCCAGTTGATTCTTGAGTGTCAGGAGGAGCTGTGACTTCCACCCTGATTCACCTTCTCCATCACTGGAGTCGTGCTTAACTCAGCTACATCACTAGCCTGACTATGTGAATATATAAGAATTAGGTCTAGTTCACTAGGCTACTACATCGCTACAAAGTGGTTTAAAAGACTTTATGAATTAGGGGAAATGACGCCCTCCAGTGGCAAAAAAACTGGACATACACTCGTTCTGTTAGAAGATTTAGCCTTCTTGTCTCAATGAAGCTGTAAAAAATCATACTATTTGTTTTTGTCCTCTTGGGATTATTATTATTATTATTATTGAGGTTACAATAGTTAGTAGAAACACTTCCTGTAAATTCTTTCAAAAATAATGGCGTTACCAACAGGGGAACTTACTCAAGTTTTATTATTTAGCTAAAAACACAATCAAAACTGTATAGAAAATAACAACATGGTACAGTACAAGAGAGCACCATAAATGACGTAGTTTAAAAATAAATAAATGACGTAGTTTTGCACATATGTCTATGGTTTTGCACGTAGACCTGTCGACCGGTTATGGCGTCACGCACTTCCGTGTTTACTCACAGCTGATTGGCTAAACGCCGCTTTTTTCCTCAACGTGATGGCGGGAGCTAAAACTCACCCTTTCTGGCTCCGATGAGTAAACAGAAGTTACTGTGAGGGGTATTTGATCATGAATAGGCTACGTTCAGCGGTATCCAAGGGCAAGAGAGCCCGGATGGAGACAGTAGAAACACCAGCTGCTACTCGGAAGAGGTCGAAACCACCTGTTAAAGAAGAAGGTACCGTTCTAACCTAACTCTGAAGTCTGATCATCCCCGCTGTATCAAATCAGTGTTGAGGCAGAGAAACCTCAAGTTTTTGTGTGTTACACAAACATTCACACTATAAGCTCCATTCAACTAGTGTAACAGGTGTGTTGAGGCAGAGAAATCTCTAGATGTGACAAGAATTATATGATGATAGTTCAGTCTGACCCATTAGTGTTAATAATGGGTTACATTTGACCCAAAGGTTTCTGCGATGTGCTTGGAAAAGACTTTATAGCCTCAGTGGAAATATAATTTGTAAATAGTGTGTTTGAGTTGAAAATGTTTTTTTTCCAGAGGACACCACACACCCAGACCCATCGCCTTCCTTCCACACCTTCTCTGATCCTGCTGATGTTGTGCAGCTGCGCTCCCAGCTCCTGAGCTGGTATGACAGAGAGAAGAGAGAGCTGCCATGGAGGACTGTGGTACTTGGACATCTTTATTTTTAATACACATTTTTAAAGAATTGGATTCAGGGTTCTTGTTTCGCAGCAATGATGAAATGTTGAACACAAAATCACAGTAAAAGCTGCTTGCTAGTCAAAATATTCATCCTGTTATAAACACATTATTATTACTTGGTATCTCTTTAGAATAACTAAATAATAAAATCCACCTGCATCATTCAGAATTTGAAATAACCTTACAATGCTCCTTTTTCATATTGGACCATCTGCTGGTTATTTATAGTATTGACTGTACAGTATACAGGTTAATCTGCCTTTGCTAATGTTTTCTGCAGGCTCTGACAGAGTCAGACGTAAACATCAGAACATATGCAGGTATAAACACAAAGTTTACAAATAAATAAATGTCTGAAATGCTCTCATAACTATGTTTCCCTTATTTGCTATACACTGAAGTCTTTTGTTTTAGTTTGGGTTTCAGAAATAATGCTGCAGCAGACTCAAGTTGCCACAGTAAAGGAGTACTACAACAGATGGCTGAAGGTAAATATTTTGAATGTTTTCAGTACTTTGATGTTCTTGTGCCATGTGGTGGGTTAGGAGATGTTTTTCTGGAGTACATTTTTGCCATATTGCTTGAAATACTCTTCACATACTGATAAATTAAATGTTTTGTCAAAAAAAAAAAAGAAATAATCTGAATCACCTCTGAAATGTACAATCTGGGAAAACCTCATGCAATCATTGTGCACGTCCCGTTCCTAAAGATTGGATCATGATCCATCCATCAGACTGCCCTCTGACCATCCCTCCCCCGCTGCACACACCCCTCTATGTGCACGAATTTCATGTTCTCAGCTTGAAGCAACCAAACAGGAAGTGAAGCCAGACCCGTACTTCCTAGTGTAATAATCAGAATGTTCTGTTTGCAATTGCAAATTTCATTTAAGAAGTTGTTTAGCATGTTCTGTTTAGAGTCTGGTTCTGGTCTAGTTGGGAAACGTTTGTGATGGAGTCATTGTCTGGAAACGCAGAGTCCTCTTTTTGGCTGGCAGAGCCGTCTGTCTAGCACATGCGTGCCACTACTCATCCCGGCTGAGAGGAGAGAGCCGAGTGAGGAGGTTCAAGTCGGGTTCTGGAAGTTTTGACCTGTTCTCACAAATTATTGGTGGTGCTGAGCTGCTGTGATTTTGAAGTTAAGAATAACTCAAGGAAACTAAAACTGCCTCGTTTCTTACCAAGAAAACTCCACACTATATTAGCTAGCATATATGGTTACATAGGTGCCTTACTTTGGGAATTATGGCAGAAAAGATGCCAACAGCGACTCAAAAACGTAAGATAACGTAATGTTTTATGGTCGTTTGACGGTATCTGTTGTGTCTGGTCTTATACCATTTTCTGCGACCATCAGGTTCTGTGAGTCTGGGGGGGAGCCTGAAGAAAGGGGGTGGGACCTTTCAATCGTTTATTTTTATTTTTTTAATCCAACATTTAGCATGTTTGTACGGCTTTTTCCAAGATCGTCTACTCCACCTTTAATCAAGTAAGTGCACATCACTTTAAGTTTACAGAAATGTTTTTATTTTTGCTTTAGAAGTGGCCCACAGTTCAGGATCTTGCTGCAGCAACAATGGAGGTAATATTTAATAAATCACTAAAAAGTATTATTTTTAACATATAATGTTTTTAAACTTGATGCATGATGTGTCATTGATGCAGGAGGTAAACCAGATGTGGTCCGGACTTGGCTACTACTCCCGTGGAAGAAGGCTGCATGAAGGAGCTCAGAAGGTCGTTGCTGTTTCCTGCTCCATCAGACATTTGCCCAGCTTCTGAAAATGATCACAGCAATTACTTTAATCGATTCACACTCTTTTGTAACTCTGAGTTTAATATAAGTTAAAGGGATGTTACTCGTCTTGATTTGTTTCTGGAAGAATCTTTGAGTGACTTTTATGTTTCAGGTGGTGTCAGAATTAAAGGGAAGGATGCCTCAAACAGTCGAGGACCTGCTGAAACTGTTGCCTGGTGTTGGGCGGTACACCGCTGCAGCTGTTGGCTCTATCGCACTGGGACAGGTGAGCTAAGAGACGCCAGCATCAGTAAAAGCTGCTGCACGTGTTCACGACCAACGTAAAAACTCCAAAAGTCTTATACTTTGCTCCAGAAATATTTAGATATTTTAGCTTATTTACTAAAGAATGTTGCAGTTTCATGATGAATATTAGCTTAATTTGCTTTTAAATTGTCAGAGGTGATGCGGATACAAGCTATAAGGCACCTCTAGGAACATTCTTTAATCTTTTTTATTCCCAACTCCCTTCCCAGAGCGCCGGTATCCAGCTTGTTTTAGTTGTTTCCCTAATCCAACACACTTGATTCACCTGTTCAGCAGCTCATCAGGCTCTGCAGAAGCCTGTTAACCCCTGCTGATTAAAATCAGGTGTGTTGAAGCAGGGAAAATGGTAAAACACGATGGATGCACCCAATTACTTTTTAAAAGGAATATTGCTTATAACTGATGTAATCTCTGTTGCCAAGGTTACTGGAGCTGTAGATGGAAACGTGATCCGGGTGCTGTGTCGTCTGAGGGCCATTGGAGCAGACAGTACAAGTCCTGCAGTAACAGAAGCTCTTTGGTCAGCTAACACTCCTCATTTACATACTGCAAATAAAACGGCTTTATTGCTCAGTGATGATGTCATGACCACAGCTTGATATTCTCTTGATTTCTTCAGGAATATTTCCAATTTGCTTGTGGACCCAGAGAGACCTGGAGACTTCAACCAGGCCATGATGGAGCTGGGAGCACTGGTCTGCACCCCCAAAGGACCGCTGTGCATCAAGTGTCCTGTCCAATCACACTGTTGCTCTTATCGCAAGGTAGGCGGGTAGATTGTTTGAGCCTAGAAGAAGCCATTACATTAGAAAGATAAAAATGTCTATGTTTGAGTCGATGTTTCTATATTTTTGTTTGAGCAGGTTCACGTCAAACAGGAACAGAAGTCTGTGAAGCTTTTGGAGCGGAAGGCTTCAAACCTGCCTGATATAGAAGACTGTAGTACGCTTCCTCCCTCATAAAACAAATAAACCTACATTATAAAGTACATTTTACTAATTCCTCCTCTCCTTTAGTAAACAGTGGAGCTTGTTCGTTGTGTCCCTCTGAGCCCTGGAACAATGAGCTTGGTGTCCAAAATTTCCCTAGAAAGCCGGCGAAGAAGGCTCCTCGAGTGGAGCGAACTCTGACCTGTGTGGTGACCCGGACTCAGGAGGAGGGGAACGAGGAGTTCCTGCTTTTAAAGCGACCAGACAAAGGTCAGTGATCTGGTCTTTGCTGCTACAGCAGACTGTAGGCCTTGTTTAGTTTTAGCCAGAAACTTGATTTAAACTTTTTAATAAGTGGTAGGATGCTTCTTTGTTAATGAGTCTGATTTGGCGTATTTGCTAAACATCTTTTTTTAAACACCACATTTGTATTTATATTTTAATCAAGTTGAATTTAAATAGATAGAAACTTGATTTAAACTTTTTAAATCAAGAACCATTTAAAATAAGTTGTACATCCACAGCTTTATTTCCCATCAATCTCCAGGCGTTTGTGTGTGTTTTCAGGTTTGCTGGCAGGCTTATGGGAGTTCCCGAGTCTTCTGCTGCAGGATGAAAACTCTGAGGAGAAACAGAAGAAGCTTCTGTGCAGCGAAATCAGCACGATACTGAGAACCTGTTTGAGTGAAAACCTCATTCATTATGTGGGAGAAGTAAGGTCACTGATCTGTTTGATTCACTTAAGCTAGTTGTTTCTGTAGCCGTAACGATGCGATTGTGTGTTTGCAGGTCGTGCACATCTTCTCCCACATTCACCAGACCTATGTGGTGTACAGCTTGTGTCTGAAGGAGCAGGACACACAAACACACACACAAAAAACACAGTGGCTCAACAGATCTGCTCTGCAGGAAGCTGCTGTGTCCACAGCGCTGAAAAAGGTCTGTTCTTTTTGTTGGAGTGTGAGTTTTTGATTATGTTTCCAAGACCAATTTTTATGTTTGCTATCCTGCAGATTTTGAAACTTTTTGATTCTGTGGAAAGTTTAGAGGACAAAAACTCAAAGGTAAGTGTCTATTCAATATAATATTTTCTATTCCTGTTCGGGCTAGGCGATATGGACCAAAACTTATATCTCCATATTTCTTGCCGAATTCCGATATACGATATATGTCACGATATTTTTTTTCCTGTAAAATTTTAGTTAACTCCCTTCAAGTTGTCTTGAGAAATGTTATGCCTAAATTCATCAGCAGATTAAACGTATTAAACATATATTAAAGGTAGAATATGGAACACGAACACCAAAGCGACATCTAGTGTGTGGAGGTTGTAGCTGCAACAACAGCTTACCTATCCATGAGAAAATTTGCCAATTTTGCATGCGTTTTGATGTCGTGAAAATGTTTTATTTGGGTCCATCTGTTGTAGGCTTCAACTAAACTCACTCTGGTTTTAGATCTTTTATAGTCGCTCCTCTTCTGAGAAGGATAACGACATCTTCTGGGCTCAGAAGCAGCTGCTTGACTTGCAGAGTCCGCCAATTTCCACAGTGCCAGCCTCGCTGTGCCGAGCGGACTGTTTACCGTATTTGGCAACTCGCAATGGTGCCCTCTACTGGCTGGTAGATGTAAACATAAACCCAGTGTCGTACCCGTCAAAATAAATATTTGATTATTTTTTAATTAAAATATAGCTTTAAAAGGAAATACTGTACCTTCATTCTGCACACCTCTAAACGCCCCGTGGAGGTTTTATTTTTTTTAAATATAGCTTTTTATTAAATTGTTCCACATTCAACCTTTAAGCTAATTTCATGATGGAATTGCATCCACTACATAATGGATTACACAGTTTAGGCTTGAAAGTTGTGTAGAAAAGATTCTTTGACGCCATTAAAACTGATAATGTGCTTCATGTTCAATACTCACACTCCGATCGCCATCCATCTTGGATGGGGGCGGGCACTGTCTCAAAAACAGTAGAAAGGTGAATATGCGTCTCCAGGTCTACAGCCATACCTGTTACTTGGTTACGCGGGGAGGGGTTTGGCTCTTCTCTCTGCACAAACAGGAAAAACAAAACTTGGTGCAGCAGCCACGGCGAAAAGGCTCACTGAAACACAAACGAAAGTCCCCAAGAAAATTAAAAACCACAAAGCCAAATGCAAAGTTTAGGTGCAGAACATTAACCCAAAGATTTGTATTAATCTAGAAAACAGCTTTCCTGATTGAGTGAACACATGAGGATACATGTAATGACCACTTGGAGACAGAAAAGCAGTCAGCTAGCAGGAGCGACGCCTGGTAACTCTAGAAAATCACTGTCTGTATATTCATATTGATATAAACATTATGTAACAGCTAACGAATGGGGCTATTATCTAAACTAGGCTCCTCAACAGAGCTGATTGGTGGAAAGAACAACAACAAGCTTGACTACCACTGACTCCGTTTCATTCAACTCAACTTTTATTGTCCCAGAGGGAAATCTGGTTTGCCGTACACCGATGCAATAAAAACAATATAATGAATAATAAAAAGCTGCAGCAATTGTGATATACAATAAGACAATAAAATACAAACAAACATCAAGACCCACACATTCTTCTCTCTGGACCATGGAGCTCATGGACTCCATAATCTGTATTATTTAAACACAACCATCGTGTTCAATAAAACCAGGCAACTCAGTGAACTTGGTCGTTAAAATAAAAATGTGAAGTATTCTGCTGTTCTCCACTAGCCTGGCCTGCCAGACACTCCCTCTGTCAATTCTTCACAGAGAACTGTTCCGCTGTGTAGAACAGACAGAGGGAGAGTCTGGCAGGCCAGGCTAGTTCTCCACTATCATACGTCACTTGTGTCATTTGCCTCAGAATGGGAAAAGGCAGAAACATACTGGAGTTCAAAAGACTGACAAGAAACTACGCACGGCAAAAAAATCCAAAGTGGCGATGGCTAATGGTGGAGGCAAACAGCTCTCGCTCAGCTCCTTCTTCAAGACTGTAAAAGAAGAATGCAGTTAGTGTTTATAAAATCCTGCATAGTGCCTTTTTTATGTTTATGTGGCTTAATATTAAAACTGTACTTTTGTTCTTTTCACTGTGTTACATTTTAAAGTACCATCATCTAAAGCTTTAAGTAGGTAGACTTGTGTTGTCTCAGATGTTGGTGTTTTTAAATTATCTCATGTAGATGAATTTTTAAATAAACTTGCATTATGGACTTTTGTTACGATTTCCACGGAAAGTCATTTCATGTCCCTCAAGCTCACTAAATATTTGTTTATGGAAATAATAAAATTATAAAAGAGGAAAGAAAATGTCTCTGGTGCTTATTTCAGTTTTTTTACAGGTACGCAAAGATTTTTGTGATCTTAAAGGTGCAATAAGTAAGAATTTTACAGTGAAGTAACAACATAGTTTAACCTCTCAGTCATGTTGGAAGGTAGGGCTGGGCGATATGGCCTTAAATCAATATCACAGAATATTGAGGAGTTCACCTCGATAATGATGAATTGACGATAACTACATGTATGCGCAAAAATTGTCCACAAGATGGGGCTGTCATTTGGATTAAGTTGAGTCACGTCATGTGACTCAAGCTGGTCCAGCTTCTTAAAGGGACATGAACATCGCCAACCTACACACATCTCTTATTTTTTTTATTACAGAATTTATTGACATGGGAAAAATAATAATGATAAATTTTCGATTTATCGCCCAGCTCTATTCGAAGGGAAGTTACTTTGAAACAGATTTCCTTCTCAGCTGTCTGGGGTGACTTAGGCTATATTTCAGAACAAATGATGTCTCTATAGTGATAACTGCAATATTTTAATCATACATAGTGTAGGGGTCAGAAAGGTCATGTCTGGCGACAGAACTTCTACCCTCCTGCAAAATCTATAACCAGACAAGAGGTCTCCTCACATAATAACATTTACCCTGTTTACGCCTTGTTTCCATCCAGATGACACGTAGCTGCATTGTAGTCACAGTAAAACCTGGCCTAGAGGAGTAACAAACTTGTTTTGCAGCTCCTCTACACAGGATTTGTAGGGGTCAGAAAGGTCATGTTCTTTCCCATACCATGACGTAAAGAAGTACGCTTGTTCCAAATGCCGTCCTCATCCTCCCGAACTCGGTAGAACTGCCTTTCTGAACCAAGAACATACTTGTCAAGTACACAAGAACGTACTAGCATCCTTGAGTATTGAGAAACGGCCCAGGGTTGGGCAACTCCGGACCTCGAGGGCCGCTATCCATCATGTTTTGTTTTTTTCTCCCTGCTTCAAGAGAACTAATTTTTATCTGCAGCTGATTAACAGGCTTCTGCAGAGCTTGGTGAGCTGCTGAGCAGGTGAATCAAATAAGAGGTGTTTTTTCAGCTATAAACACAGAATAGAATAGAATAGACTTTATTGATCCCACAGTGGGGAAATTCACTTATCACAGCAGCACCATCACTCAAAAAGTACTTAGAAGAAGATAAAAAAAAACAAGGATACATGTATATACACATAGTAATCTACTATTGTAATCCTAGATCACTAAAAAAAAAACACAAATAAAAGATAAAAACAGACTTGGTACCAACACTATGCAGCATACTGTAAGAGACACAGACAACAGTGAGAAACCGTTATTGCACAATTATAGAACACATGAATATTGCATTGGTGTTATTGTTTACCAGGATGATACCAGTACAGCTTAAAGTAGGCTTAAGGTGCAATACATTTTTCTGCCTTGGATTTGTGTTTTTAGAAGCCATGGCATCCTTTTTGTTTTACTCTATGCGGTAACAAAGGTTACGGCCGTGATATACTTGCTGTTTAGCGACGCGTACGCGCGTTTAAAATGGCTGCCATGCGTAGCTTGCGTTGATTTGAAGCGTCGTTTGTGCGTGTCCCCCGAAATTAACGCGACACGATCCGCCCGAATGCTGTAATATACGAGCAACCAGTAGGTGGAGTTGACAAAACGAGTGAGACACACTCGCATGGTGACTCCATCTCTGATTTAGAGGTCTTTCACACCATCTACGATACCGCTGCTGTCTTTTTTTCTGCCGTAATCTCAAAATTAACCAGTTACTGATTTCTTTTATTGACGCCATGTTTGTTTTGGTTTCCCCCGCTCTCTATCCGGTCTGAGGTCTCGTTTGCCCCCTAGTGGAACACTCCGGTACTACACGCAATACAGCACCGCGTCGCAGCAAGTATATGAACAAAGACGTAGCCTGCTGCCTGCACCAACGCAAGGTTAAACAGCAAGTATATTCCGGCCCTTTGAGGTTAGCAATGAGGTAAAAATGCAAACAGTGAGTTGGAAAAAACACTGGCTCTAAAAATATCTCAAGCTACTTTTTTCAGCTACCAACTCAATATTACAGTGAATGGTAATGGTAAATGGCCTGTATTTGTATAGCGCCTTCTTAGGGTTCTACAACCCCCCAAGGCGCTTCACAACACAATCAGTCATCCACCCATTCACACACACATTCACACGCTGGTGGGGATGAGCTACAACGTAGCTACAGCTGCCCTGGGGCGCACTGACAGAGGCGAGGCTGCCGAGCACTGGCGCCACCAGTCCCTCCGACCACCACCAGCAGGCAAGGTGGGTTAAGTGTCTTGCCCAAGGACACACAGCAGCATTCTCTGGCCGGAGCCGGGATCGAACCTGCAACCTTCCGATTACTGGACAACCCGCTCTACCTCCTGAGCTACTGCTGCCCTGAATGTACTTACCAACTTACTGTGTATGACTTGTCTTTGCTCATCATCTAGAATCTTCTGGTGGTGATCTGTAACTGGCAACTGCCATGAAACTCATAAAAGTGGTGTTGGGGGGGGCACTCGGAGTGGACTTGTTTGTTTTGATAGAGTGCAGTACTTATACTTGACCGCCGGGTGTCATTGTTACTTTATGCACCTTTAAAGGTGTCCTAGAATGCACTTAATCAACAATATAAAACAGCTTTTAGCTTCCAAAAAGCATAAGAACATTTTTTTTGGCTTTCATCTGTCCCAGGAGCCCTGATACAGGCCATTCTAGACCCCCTTACTCAGGCCTTCAGTGAAATGAGCTGTTTACCCCTCCCACTCGGCCAGGACATGCTGATTGGTTGGTTTCCCCAGAAGGCCTCAGACACATGCAGGTTTGAGGAGGCGTGGCTCCCCCTTATGACGTGTTAAGGAAGGTTTTCTCAGAACAGGAGGTTTTATCTCACCTTTTTCAACTTTCTATTTTACATAAAAAGTAGGTCACACACGGCTTTGACTTTTTGGCATGCTACTGTTGACCACCCAAGCTGTCTTATTCAACAACAAGGAAAATGTTGGTTTACATTCTAGGTCCCCTTTAAGTTTATTTTTGCATGTTGTAAATAAAGTAGGAAACAGCGCTATCTACCAACCATTTTTATCTGTTTTTTCATTTTCATTTCTTAATTAGATCATTTTTTATATTTTTATTGTTTACAAGTGCCTTGGGATTTCTATCTTGAAAAGCACTGAACAACAAAACGTAGGGTTACGTTATGTAAACCCCGGTTCTTTGATAACAGAGTGAGGTGTTTCACTATGGGAATCGCCTTGGCGTGACCAACTACGGAAGCTCCAATGACATCACGTCTGTCTGTGACAGACCAGTTGTGCCGTGCCCGGGCTCCGCCCACCCCATATAACCACGGCCAACTGACCCCTCCTACTCATTCATACGATTTCTTACCGTACATGCAAGAAGGGAATTGTTGGTGAAACACCTCACTCTGTTATCAAAGAACCGGGGTTTACATAACGTAACCCTACGTTCTTTTTCTAACTTCGTTCGGTGTTTCACTATGGGAGATATGGCCCGCTCCCGGTTTGCGTGTCCGCCCCGAAGCGAGTTGCAGCAAAGCCTGTTTGACCACTAGGCAGACGCTTTGGATCCTGCCTCTAGCACTGAATGCGCTAGTGNGAAACGACACTTGTCTGTAAGAGCTGCAGCATAAAGGGTTTCTATCTTTTTTTCAAAAGCACAGAATCAACAGCTAGACGCATGGTTGACTGAAACGACCAAGCAGTAAAGGACTCATTGAAAACTGACAGCAGCAATGGTGAGAGTAGTCCAGAAAATTTCTGGAGCCGGAAAGCCATCTGGTCCGGGAGATTTGCTGCTCTACATGGTGCTGATCACAGAAGCAATCTTGGTCAACAAAATATCTTCACAAGAAGCAAGCACAGGAACTCAAGTGAGCACAGGCAGTCAACATGCACACTCAGACAACTAACCGACAACCAGAGAAGACCAGACCGGGGTTTAAGTACACAGAGGGAAGTGATAAAGAAACAGGGAACAGGTGTGTTGATGGTGATTACTGAATAAGAGGCAGGTGTGACCAATAAGCAGAGTGGGGAGGCAAAACACAGAAAACAGGTGGAGGCGACTAACTAAACAGGATACAGTAAACTAAAATGAAACTAGAAGTCTGAATGAAATAAACAATTCTTAGAATAACTGGAAGCCAATAAAATGATGAACAAAAACCACTGAAACACTTCTAAGGATAACTGGAGACGAGTAAACTGATTAAACTGGGGAATCTACATAACACAACTAGGGGAGAGGTGAAAATAACCTGAGACATAACGGAGGTGGAAGATAAACAGAATGGAACTAAATCCATATGAATGAAACCTACAGAGGGTGGACTAGAAGAATGGGAGAACAGGAATGGCCAGACTAATGGTGCGTTCCAGTTGTCCTCTGAACTCATTTTTCTCAGATAAGTTAACTGGAAATGATGTAATGAACTCGGAATTGACCTTACGCCGAGCCCCGCCCCCCTTAGTTACTGTTGCCAACTCTGACAATAAGTGGATCAAATACTGCAGCTCCGCAGATTTCCGTGATGGAAAGAAGTAGACAGATGTGTGTCAGCGACATTTTTTGGAGCAATTCGTCCTCAATATCATCCAGATGGAGGCAAAAATGGTTACAATATGCAGTGGAGGCATACATTAATGTTGGCTCCGCTGAGCGAAGCGTAGCAGGGAACAAGGAGTTTGGAGTTTGGGAGAAGGTCCGGTGTCGGTACCAGATCTGCTCGGGTGCAAGATCGGCTCGGGGTCCTGCGCCTGCCGGTGACGTCACACTAGATGATTGGCTGAACGTAAGACTTACAGAAGTTACGATACCACGTTCATAAAAGTTACGGTAGCACGTTGACAATGAAGATTTTGATTGGTTTGAACAAAATTGCGGTTGTAGTCCTTGTGGTTGTAGTCCTGTAGTCCAAAAACAAACACTTTTCGGGGTAAATATGTTTGTTTTGCCAAAGGAAACGTAAAATAAAAGCAAAAATACCAATTGATAAACAGAGATCCTCAGCAGCTCTTGATTTTGATGAAAAGGGGCAAAATAAAAATAAAATAACTTTATTGAACAAACAGCAAGCAACATTTTGAATGAATGAATGGATTTAAGAACTAACAAAATATACAGAATTCCACATAAAAACAGAAATGGCTGCTAATTCTGTAAATACATTTACAATTTTTCACATATAAAAACTGTTGTGCTTTTTGGAAGTCTG